>CAFUXE010000779.1:92149-128432 GCA_903364295.1 Serranus cabrilla | reverse complement strand
TGTGTGTGTGTGTGTGTGTATGCATGCATGTGTTCATATGTATGTGGGTGAAAATGCCCATATCTGCTGTTGTTAATTGAATGTTAATGCAGGTTAAATAGTTTCACCTTAAATTCAAATGATGCAGCTCAATTAATGACCACACGCAGGATGCAGGAGTTCTAGTTTATCACTCTACTTTCTTTTTGGGTTATCTTCTCACATGCGTGTGTGTGTGTGTGTGTGTGTGTACCACCATCTAATGCCATCTGTAGAACAGACCTTAGGGGCAGGGGGGGACGTTGTTCATTAACTTTAGCCACATGACTTCTAGGCAAGAGTACTATCAAAGTGTGTGTGTGTGTGTGTGTGTGTGTGTCCCTGTGTGTATGTGTGTGTGTGTGTGTGTACTCTTTACACACATAAGGTCAATCAGCCTCACTTCCACGCTTCACTTTTCTCCTCCGTCTTGTCTTTCCCTCCACCGCAGCCTCTCGTGTGATTCTGAGTGGATGATCAGCTTTCTGATCCATAAGGACTCGGTTAATGAATGCTATATTGCTATTGATTTCTCCTCTGATCCCTCAGTTTGTTCAGGCGCAATACAAACCGTGTTTCCCTGCGATGTGGAGAGGAGGGCTCAGCTGATAGCCATGATGGAGTGTTGTGACCCCGGTCCTGCAAATTGGATTTTAATGATTCAAGTATCATTTCTTGAACACTGCTCTCTGCGCCCTGCAGAAATTAAAATGTGCTGCCCTTTATGAAAGATTGAGAGGAAGGGTCAGGAGAGAAATGTTTTGCCATTTCAGCTGAAATGATGTTAAAGTGCCTTAAAGTCTATTTGGGATTATTGTGAAGATATCTGTTTATTTGGCTTCAAAGTTACATTACATGAACGTTTAACCCTCTGAACCCCAAGTTCAGTTTTTCACTGAAATGTACAAGTGCTGCCTCTCTGAGAAACAGCACCACCATGGCAGGAATTAGGAAGAACTCAACACAGTATAATGCCATTATTTCTTTGTCTTTTTTTTTTTTTTTAACTAAAATTGAAGTAAAAACAAAGCGCCCACAACTGTTTCCAATATTGTCAAAAATATATATATATAAATATGTGCCTCCACATGCTACACATATGCTGCTCTATGTAAACAGCCTGCAGTTCAGTCCAAGTTTTCGCTGAATTTTTGATCGTTTGACTGATCCAGGCTCAGCTGACTCATTCATGGCTTCCCAGTTGCGCTGCATTATTATGAATGACACGCATTTTTGCACAAGGTACGCGATTTGTGCACGTCTCACATCATCTCTCTGTCTATTCTTCACTGTGAAAAATTTGTTTTTTTTATACATTTTTTTTATACGGTTTATTGTTGGCAAAGGTTTGCATGAGACATGTAGTGGAAGTGTTCATCACACATTATTTGGTCAAGGACCATCAGAAATGTGTTTTTGCATTTTCGGGCTGTGATTAATGCTGTAATTTTTTTCATTTTTGAAAAGAAAAC
Organism: Serranus cabrilla; assembly: GCA_903364295.1. Taxonomy (NCBI): domain Eukaryota; kingdom Metazoa; phylum Chordata; class Actinopteri; order Perciformes; family Serranidae; genus Serranus; species Serranus cabrilla. Next base: position 126,942 of record CAFUXE010000779.1, on the reverse strand, counting down.
ATGCTTTTTAAACCTGCTGGCGGGTTTTAGGGTTAGAAGGGTGATAACGAGTTTGAGTAACGACGCCGTCTTTCAAATGTCAGTAAACTGTTGCTGTGGGAAACGCTTGACCCAGAGGAATATTTTCCCCTCAAAAAAATAGGTTTTTTATCTTCATTATAATCACACAAAATGTGGGAACAATTCAGATCCAATAGGACTTTAACAAATGCTCAAAAAACAGTGAATGTTGAATGTCAGTGTAAGATTTCTATCATTTTAATCTGGCTGTGCTTCCCTGCTGTGGGAGTAATTTGTTTGGGTGAATGTAGATGGACAGATTTTCTGTAATGTCCTTCAGCACTGACCCCCTATTCTACACACACACACACACACACACACATACATTTCGCTCTGAGGGAGCACAGATTCAGACATTATTTCTGCCTCACTGCTACACAAACAGGCTTGCAGAAGCCTGAGGACAGTTCACCATTGCTATGTGTATACACACACACATTCAGGCAGGCACACATGTGCGTCACCCTCCCTGCAGGACTGGGGGCATGTGGAAGTCACTTGGGGATGCCAGCACATATGTGTCGCTCTGTCCTTTATATGTGTCGTGTATAATAAAGAGGCCGGGAGTTGAGTGTCTGAGTGAATGTATACAGTCTGTAGAGCTAAAGGTTAGTCTCCTCTTTAAAATGAAATCACTCTTTGCTCGGCTTCATCTCTCGTTTATACAGAAAATCTCCCTCCAATCATGTGCTCCATTGCGTGTTGACCTCTGTGTTTTTCACCAGTTAAATTGGTCTGAGACTTGTTGCCCTTCAGCAAGGCAGCTAGGGTGTTTTTACACCATTTCAAAACAAACTCCAGGACAGAGAAGCTGCATCGATGGAGAAGTTGTTGTTTGAAAGACAGAAAGGAGGGCTGCGCTATTAAAGTGCAAAGACAGACGTAAAGAGAGCGAGTGTGGATGAAGTTGCGTGACTGACTGCGTGCAGTTGTGTGTCCCCTGACTCAGTGTGTTTCTGCTGCTTGTTAAAGTAACTGTTGTTTGTTTAGAGAGGACAAAAGCCTGTGGCAAGCTGCTTCTCTTCTTCTTTGTCTTCTCGTCTCTCCTTCTATTATAATGTATGGGCAGCCCCCCCCTCTCTTTCGCAACAGCTGAAAAAATTCTTCAAGATAGGAAAACATTTATTATACACGTCCTGTTATGAACGTTTCCCCAAGATACGATTACGCCAGGGGAGGAGAGAGTCCTCTTCTTCTTTTCTCTCATAAAAGTGAAACAAGCAATGCTTACAAAGCAACTTCTTTAGTCTGACCTATCTGATGTTTACAACAAGATCTGCAACCTTTGGTTTGTCAAAACTTCCCATAATGACACACTTAAAAAAATAACTTGTCAGTTGTAAAAATTCCATTGCATTTATACTACAAAACCATTGACCTAAAGACAGTTAAAAAGTAAATAAATGTACGTAAATGCAGGAAGTGAAGTAGTTACGAGGGTGACATGACTACCGGAAGTGACATAGTTACCTAAAAACGTGATGCTTTCACATGGGAGGAAGAGTCTAAAATGTAAATATTTTCTGCTGCCTTTACAAGCGACTTATAAGGTTGTTTTTGAGGAGAGACCAGTCTCGATGGACGAACTGCTTATTTAGTGTAAACTCAAACTGTCATTTTTTAGTCTGTGGTCCAGCAGGTAATGTTAACCGACACATAGCATTTACTTGGACGGGTTACCAGGTATATTAATGGCTTCACATTTATATTTAGCAACCAATTTTAGCATTTTTTATTTTCAGTTTGGATCCATCTGAGATGTGGTGTGATAGAGAGGGAGAGAAAGTATGGACTGAAGTTGTTTTCTCCTGATCATAAAGCCGAGTGTTACTGTCCCAGTCTCCAGTTTATCACTAAAGTGCCTAAACAACACTGCAGACTTGAGTGTATGAGGAGGTCCAACGAGGGTTGAATGCACATGGCACAGGCAGGTCCACATCAAATTAAATCTAATTATAGTGGAAACACATTAGTGAACATGTAGTTATTAATGAGATATGACAGCATCAAACATGCATTTTAGATGAATGAGATGAGAGCGTGTCTCAGTTGTGACTCATAACTGTTAAATTGTGCTTATATAAGGCAGAAAGTTATTATAAACAAACATTGTGATTGGTGTTATAAATGGACGAGTAAAAGGAATGTGTGAGTCTGTGAATACATAAATGTCTGGTCCTCTAATATAACATGAAATATCATCTCATACCTGCGCCAATACAGTATTCATGAACTTTTGATTCAATCTTTTCCTTTTTGGTTTCGCTTGCAGCCCGTCAGCTTCACTCTCAGCTGATCCTGAGTTAACCTGCTGTGTCAGCGCTGTCATGTGTGTGTGTGTGGATTTTTACAGAAAAGCTACTTTTCCTCCAAACCATCCACATCTTTCTCCATTTGAGAGCCTTTATGTTCCTCGATCTCCTGTTTCCACTCCCCGCGCTCCTTCCTGTTTCATCCTTGTTTCACACTTTTCCGGCGCTCACAACCTGACCTGAGCCCTCCACTGTCTCCCCCCTCCTCCCCCGCCTCCCTCCTTTTAAACATTGAGTCATGAATTTATTATGCGAATCAAAATAGAGCAATGACTCTTTGTCCCCGTCCCTGCATGTCATTGGTCTAGAATGAATAATTCAGCCATTGTGGTTGAAGTTCGGATCAGGGAAGAGAAAAAAAAAGGGAATTATTTTGGAGCGGCACTATTCAGGCTATTTTCGAACGGCGAGCTGTCAGCGCCTTTCCTGCAGCGCTCACTCTTTCTTCTCCCTCTCTTCTTGCTCTCCATCATTCCTCCCACCAGTTCACTCGCTATCGCATGAAGATAGAACAGATTCTTCTTTGTCTCCTCTGTCCTTGGGAAGGACTGCGTACAAAGCAGATAGGATGGGATTGGAGAAAGTCAGCCTCTTGCTTTGTGTGTTTGTTCAGCATCTGTGGTGTGTGTGTGTACATTTGTTGTGTTTTTTTCCTTGGTTGTCTTTACAGTGTGTTGGCTGACAGGTTTGTGCATCTTTCAGTACCAATCCTGAAGGTTGTTTGTCAGCACATAAGTGGTGATTATGGATGTTTTCCAGATTTCGGCTGAATAGCTTTGATGGCAAAACATGGTACATTTCACCAGCTTTCTGCTCAAAGACAGCCATTGATCTCATTACGGAGCGCTTGCCATCTCACTCTCTTTGACTCGCTTTCGATGTTTGCCGTTTCAGATCTTGAGCGACAGTTATTGAATGCCAGAAAAGGAGTTCCGCAAGCTCTCAGTTTGCATTTTATGACGGTTTACAGAGAGGAAATCACAGGAGAGACGCTATCACTTCACATCAGATGGCCAGTTTGGGAAGCAAAATGGTGCAGAAGGGAGTGTGATGAACCCGCGAGGGTGCAACAGAGGCCACCCAGCGGTCAGCCACCTACACATCCATACATGATGTTCACATGGACAAACAGACACACACACACAAGCTCTGCGCGCACATAAGGTCCATCATGCGCTTGGATTCACACACATGGATGCAGATGCACACTTGGTTGATTATTCCAAAGCTCCTGGGGCATCATTGAAACTTTTCAGCCGTGACCTCGCTAAGAGGGAGAGAGATGAGCATTAGAGGGAGTGAAAATGAGAGACAGAGAGAGTCCTTGAATTTTAACCGGATGCTCCCCGGGGAGAACTCCCATCATCGCTGTGTGTCTTCAATGCCAGAGTCCCACCGCTTCCTTTTGGAGCTCAAGGACCCGGACTGCTCTGATACTCTGTCATGGAGGCTGGTCCTCCATCGCTCACTGTCTCGCTGCTTTTTGGGAGGAAATCATTCGATGAATCAGTAGCAAAGGGTTCCTGTTATCCGGTTTTACTGCTGGATAATGACATTCCTCCAGCGGTAGCCACTTCTTTCAGAGCAGCGGATGTACCAGAGGATAAATGTCACTATCAGTTATCAGTAATGTGATCAGGGTTCCAACTACATTATCCCTGTGGTAGTGTGTGTTTTTAAAGGGAATTTCTTTCAGAATGGGTGTTAGTATATATTTTTATCCACCTTTTCTGTCAGTGATGATAACCTTGCACCTCACATGGCTGTGTTGAGAACGAGTTGTGAATAAAGCAACAAATTAGCCAGATTATTCGTCTCGTAAAGTCAGCACAAAGGCTTGAGGCTGTACCAGCTGCTTCTGAGAGGACACAGGCTTCAACAAGTATGAAGCTCCATCGTGTGGGACTTTGAGCCCCAGTGAGTTCATCTCCAGTGGCAGCCTTGTACAGGAGCTGGGTGATGGGAGCTTGCTGTTTGTTTCATTACCTTCGCCAAGGAGGTTATGTTTTTGGCTCTGTGAGTCTGTTTGTCAGCAGGATTAAGGAAAACCTGCTGGCTCGATTTTCATTAAACTTGGTGGAAGGATGTAGCGTGGGCCAAGAAGGACCAATTATATTTTGGAGCGGATCCGAATCATGGAGTGGATACACAAATGATGTTTCACTTTGGTTACCATTGCACGTTAGGGCGTTTGTGCTGCATTCATGTGGTGTCAGTGTGATCTAATAAATTAGTTCCCAACTGTGAAATATCTGGTGAATGCCCCCTCAAGTGGTAAAGTCAGCAACGATTATATTTGGTGGCTCACATGATTTAAAAAAAAAAAAAAANNNCTCCTTCTTGTTGCACTGGGAGCAAAAAAGCAATAAAAGTTGTCCAAACATTCCTGTGTTTGACATTGAAAGCAAATCTTTGACCTTGGATACAAAAGCGGACTGAGAAATCTAATTATAAGCTGTTCCAGAGCTTTTAATCACATCACTTGACCTTCCAGTTAATTCTTGACCTTGGAGAAGGTTTATTCCCTTATGTAGTGTTTTCCAAGGTCATAGGTGAACTTTCACTCTTAGTTTGTTCAGCTACTTGCAGCCTCAGAGTTTGATGAAGCCTGTCTGGTTGGTGGGGCTCTGATGGTTTAGGGGTCAAGGCGTGACTGTAAACTGCAATGTTTGCCTCTGACCTTGAAGATAAATGTTTTCTCATCTCTCCCCACTCATTTCCTGCCATCTCTAAAATAATAGACTATCCTCCTTTAAAAAAAAAAAGACCCAATAGGTCATTTGTGCAAGAATATTATTACGATTATTAGTGATTATGACAGGAGCAAAGGAGGAAGTCAGGTGATTTAGTATAAAGAGCAACAAAGTCCACGGAGAGGGGAGGTCCTAAAAGGTCAGAAAATTAGGAGAAAAGGTTACTTGTCTTTTCAGCAATAAAAATCCTTTTCCTGTTAGAGCCTGTGCACAAGTGTAGGTGGACACCGAGAGGTTAATGGAGGCTGTCAGAGTGCTGCGACTCCTGATAGTCTGCTGTCAATCAACAGAGCGGCCCAGCCCTCTCCCCTGGCAGCCTGTTCAAGCTCTTTCTCCCTCTCTTCCTCTAACTCGTCGTCCCTTTGATCTCCAACTCATATCTGTTTTCCCAGTGCTGCATGTGTTTTGTTTCATCATTTCTACCTTCTTCTCACTCCTCCAACATCCCTTATTTGTCCAACCGCTTTTATGACCTTTCCAGAAACTTCCTCCCCTGTGATCCCACACCTCCTCCTCCTCCTCCTCCACCTCCTCTCCTCACAATGATCTGTTTCTTATCACCACCTTGCTCTGCAGTGTTTACAAAGCCTTTACAGCCATATGTGTTATACATACAGTGCGTGTGTGTGTGTGTACGGGTGTGTGCGCGTATCCTCCTCTGGGATCTCTGGCGAGAAGAGGATCCAGGAAATGTGATGATCAGCTAATGTCCTGTGAAGCTCCATCTTCTGAGCTGCACAGCACAAACACACACGCACACATATGCTCTGTTGGTGCTGTGCAACGACAAGATGAACAGTTTTATCAGTGCTCAGGGATTGTCGGCTTTGTTTCCTCAGTACAAAGGACTCGGCTCTCTCCTGCTTTCTTTTATTCTGCATCTCCATCCTTGTCACTCTCCATTTCTCTCCCCACGTCACCCAATCCCATTTTTTCCCCTCCTTCACCTCTATTTCTCCGTCTTTCACACCTCCCCTCTTTCTGCCCCTTCATCCCCACATCTGAAACGGTAGCGACGGCTCCGATTGGTTGCGACGACAGAATCAGAGAAACAGGCAGCCAATAAGCTTATGGGCTAACAGGGTCACTATTATCCATGAAGCACTGCAATTACTCAGCCGTCTACATCGCTGCCATGTATGCATATGCAATGCTCCCCCTGTCCTTGCACCTATAATGCACATTTCTACTGTACATGAACATCCCTCTCGAGTGTATGGTTTATTTACAACAGCTTGACTGAGAGTGAAAGGTCATTTTATATGCTGGAGGATTGTTTGATGTCAAGTAACTCCATTTTCCACATTGTGCAGTTTTACACAAGATGAAATCTTAGAGAAAGGAACGAGAAGCTGTGTTACATTCGCAATCAGTTTATGCATTCAGGTCAAAGCTATGCACATATTCATTGTAAATTCTCTCCCATGTGAATCCGGCACCATGCTGCTCTTCAAAGACTGGGGATGGAAAGCTGTCACACTGCTCCCCTCCCCCTCCTTTCTCCAACTCATTCCTTTGCTTGCTGTTTACTTGCCATGCAGACAGTTATATATTTGTACCAGTCAGTCAGCCAGGCTGCATTCAGCTGTGCAGATTACACTGCAAGTTTTCCTATTTTCTTCTCTGGACAGATGTGGCCTTTTTCACGCAGTAAAATGCCGCTGACGTCTTGTGTTATAAATGATATAATTCATTTAATTTATTTGTAACTCAGGGTCTTGATCACATGGTATGAAGTAGACTCTGCCTCCAAATGGCATCAATAGGGCAAGATGGAAGCAGCAATTTAATGGATATTTTCACTTTTGTACAACCTGTGCACGGCCTGTTGGGGCGGGTGCATCGTGCAGGTTCAACATACAGTTTTGTGCAGAAAACCACTTGACATGCGATATTGTACTTCCTTTAGTCCTTGAACAATACACCTGCCATGACATAGTTATCTCCTCTGGCAATGGTAGAGGCTGTTTGCAGACATGTGTAATAATCGCTGCCACAATTTAAGTAAGACCAGTATATATTAAATGAAACATTCTCTTATCTCTCAATTTTTTATGTTTTTATCATTTAATATAAGAAAATATATCCAAAGTCTGGCATGGGCTTACCCATGAAGGGTACCCCCGAAGTCCATGTGTGTTCCAGATCAGCCCACTTCATGATTTATTGATAAATTAATATATATATTCAGTCAAACAGGAGGTGGGACAGTATTTAGCATCCATTTAGTAAATCAAATCATTGGCCGAGTCTCGTTTTGCACTATCCAGGAGCTTTTGATTCCAACATAACAATCTTTCAGCCACAATATGAGCTCATCTTAATTTCATAACAAGCACTGTACTTCCTCAGCAACACGCTCACCAACTGTGACGTGGATCAGATGAATGATTGTCAAGAAACTCGACCAACAAACACACACACACATACAGAGATTCGTGGATTTTAATGTAGATGGTCTATAGCTTATCTGATGGCATGACAACATTAATTTAAACATAGATGGGCAGCTAAGAAATGCTTTTCGTAATACTGTTTTCTATACTTGATTTTGCATACATTCTTAAATTCAAAGAAAATATGCAACTTGTGTGCAGATCCTCCTGTTTCTATCCTTTATATCTTTCAGTGATCAAAGGGATTCTGGTTTTGTTCTCTCTAAAATTGCCTGTACTTTTGGTTTTCATACATACTTTTCCAGTTTGAGCACTTGTTTAAATTATACATACAGTAAATACCACCTGACCTCACACTTCTGAGCTCACTTACTAAATACTAAATATCCAGCGATGTGATATGGAGCCACATCAGGATTCCTGAGCATCTCTTCTGGCTTCTGACTGAGCGTCAGGCCTAATTTGCATCATTAGATTCTCTCAACTGTGGAATAGCTTTGACCTTCCTCCATCATTAGTGACAGAGTGAGACAGAGTGTCCCTCTTACCTCCCTCCCGTCCGCTCTTTCCCTCCTCTTTCATCCATTACACTCACTTCTTCTCTGTCCTCCATGTCCATCATCTCCTCCCCTGATACTCAAATCTATCAATTGCTCACATTATGGTCTTATTATGCAGCTCTTCACTTATCTATTTCAATCCCCCCCCTTTCCATTTCTTTTCATCACATTTCTTCCTGGCCGTATTTGTGGCGGTATATCGACGAGGCGTCGGCTGTCTTGGTTTTAAATTCCCAGTTTGGCTTTCACCTATCTAACGAGCTGGAGAATTGAATTAATTTCTTTTCTACTCGTCACCGAAGGGATATAAAAACCCACTCACACAGCTCACACACACTCACAAACATGCACATGTGCACACTGAGCTGTGCAGGGTGAAAAAGAGGCCGCTGCCTTTCAGGTGAAATGTCTCCTGGGAAATGTTTTCCTTTGCAGCAATCGCCCGGCTATCATCACAATCTGTGGCTGCTCCGTTGGCGCTCAGTAGACGACGTGATTTCACTTCGCAATGACCAACCCTTGGGATTGGCTCCACCATTTTGTTATCTGGAAACTCATTAGCCTTTAGCAAGGAAATGACACCAGAAATGAACTCCCTTCATATCCCGTCTAGAGCCCGGTAATCAGAACTGTGATGGCAGAGTCTCCACGATTGTCTTATTGGGCAACAATATGAAACCTCATTTATCAGCTTGACCCACACCGTGCTGAACTGACACGAAGTACAAAAAGGGCAAATTAATATTCAGAGTATTTTACAAATGTGAGGAAATACCGCTCAAATGAAGCTCACGGCGGTGACCAAGCTTTTTTTGGAAGCATGTGTGAGATAATTAATGAGTCATTTCAATCCACGCCAGTAATAAGGCCACAGACCCCCAAAGGGCGAGACTAATTCAAGGCTGTTCAGTCACTTGTCAGACAGTGTGTCACTCAAGATGATTGCTGTCTGCGTGTGTGAAAAAAAAGAGATTTTCTCAAAGACAGGTCAAGTTTGATTAAATGATTTTATCTCCCTGCTATTCTTAACTCTTTCTCTCTAACTTGCACTCTTGCTAATAGCGTAATAATCTCTGCACTTGCTGGTTAATTACACCCCAGGATAAACAATTGCCACACTAAATGCTTTTCCTGAATACACTTTAAAAAAAAAAAAGAGAAGCCATGTAAACAGAGGCTTATTCGCGTGCACGCACAAGCACAATTTGTGCAGCTTTGTGTAGCTTCGGCAGTGCACGTACCCGACTTAATGACTTGAAAGTCTTCTCTCTGCCTACCAGCTGGCGGGTGTCCAAACCTCTGATCTGCAGAGCGAGCTCCTCATCGTTCCTGAAAAGACACGATGGTGCACATATAGCACGGTATCAGAAAGACCGGCACACATGCCATTTCAGCACATCACAGCGACTGTGCTCGAATCTGAACCGAGAACAGAAAAGTGATTTTGTGCATCTTTCAGTGTGAGGAAATGGGCTCTGTAGCTGCTCCAACCTGCTCACTAATGAGGCGAAGTCCCATCCTGGATAATAGGACTACACTTGTAGTGCCACTGCCTTAACTGTAACTGCTGAATGCAGATGAATGAGGTTACAATGTGCAGGCAAGTAAAATCCCTCAATTAGGGAAACCGTCTTGTACTTTTGAGTCACATCAGACACACGATTCAGTCGTCTTCTGATGGACGATCAAGCTTTTCTCATTCATTCTTAAAGTCTCAGTGAAACATTCATCTGAATGTTCTGCCCACACTGCAGTGACACAGATGGCAACACTTCCCTTGTGATTGTGTCAGCATGGCAAAATGTGGTCCAGGAGACACCCTCTGTAGCGGGAACTAAGTAGGACGTACTTTGCCCGGTGTTCTCTGTGGACACTTTTTGTCAATGCGATAGTAAAACCGTAGTTTATTTTGCTAGCTAGCTAATTATTGAATCTTTCTCTGTGCTGCTAAAAGCTTCAGACTGATGATGGACGTCATTTGGTACCAGCTTACGTAAGCATGTGCTAGATTTTGTTGTTTTACTGGAAGAAAGCATTATCAGAGACATAGTTATTAAATACTTGCACAATATAAATAGTGATGTGATCTAAAAGGGTTTGAAAAGGTTTTTTTTATCTCAACTCAAGGACCTAAAGCTTCTCTAAAGTGTCTGCCATGTTTGTATGCTTTATGTTTGTGTGTACGTGTGAGTCAGAGCGGGCCGTGACACAAGTGAATATAGTTTGGAGCTTAAACATGCCTAAATTTAGTGATAATGTGTGGGTGACTTTGCTGGGATGTAAACCAATCTGTTCCCCTTTTAGGCCGTGGCATTTCACTAATGTGTGCCGGAGATTTATGATAACGCCGTAACCCCTGAACCCCCAGATCACATGACCTCATGAAAGGTTGGAGGGGAAAAAGTGATGTCATGTGGTAGAAATAGTGTGTGTGTGGGTGTGTGTGTTTGTGTGTGTGTATGTGGACGCACTACAACTAAAAACTTATAGATGTAACACCTGAGCAGAGACCATATGGTTGCAGGCAAGGTTACCAATCTTATAAACTGGATTCCCGGGCGCTCTCTGTTGTTTGTTTACTACACTGTGTATCTGCCTGTTTGTGTTTGTGTGTGTGTGTGTGTCTGTGCTCTCAGTATGTGTAGCCATGTGCTCAGGTTGGAGCCAGAGAAAAGCAGGTCAAAACACTGCAGGGTGTGAGAATCATCAGAATAGCTTCAGCTAATTAAAGGTGCCAGGCCTCTGAGTAAAACAAAAGGATCCTTGTTGTGATCGGCTAAATGTCCGTGCTGACTGAAAAACTCTTTGTTTGCAACATATTACGACTGTAGAGGGCCAGAGTAACTGTTAACCCCTTCAGACCCACAGCCTATCAAATATGTATTGTTCTCTTCTTTGTGCAGATAATCGTGGTCCCCAGAGGATTATTTTTATCTGTATGTATGTGTGTATATATTTTCTGTCATCTCTTTTAGGTGAAGTTTTTAGAGAAGCCAGAAGTGGGTTTCTCACTCACCTGCATGTATTTTATTAGTATTTACTTTCTTTTAAATGTGCAAACGAAGAAATAAAGCGGATGAATCCTTATGGTTTCTCCTCTAGCGCCACCATGAGGTTCACATTTGTATTTTTAGTAAAATGTCTGAACTAGCTTAAATTAATCTGCACAAAACTAATATTTCCATCAGCTGCTAATTAGCAAAGTGAGCCTGCTAAACTAAGATGGTGCACAATTGAATGATAAACATGCTAAAAATCAACAACATTAGCATTGTTACTGTGAGCATGTGGGCATAAGTCAATGTTAGCATTTAGCTCAAAGTACCACTGTGCCCTGAGTTTATCCTCACAGGTAATATAAATGCTTTCTCAATTTGTGTTCAACTCTTATTGGGACAAAACTGCAATAAAAACAGAATGCAATGATTTTCAAACATATATTATCTGATAATCTTTTTCTATATTTGTGTCGGTTTGTGTTTGATCCATGGGGGTCAGTGTTAAAGGTTGCCACAGAGAGGCAACAGATGGGACACAACGGGGTTATAGATAAATTTAAAGACGCGTGTTCTACTTTTGAATAGAACAAACAGCGTTTGAAGTGATTCATTGGATGCCGCAGTGTTGTTTTGTTTTTGTTTTCCCCCCTTTAATCCCACCATCCCTCTGCGTATATTCATCACAACTGTCAAACACAGGAGGACTCTCTTCAGCTGTCAGATTACAGCCAGGAAGAAAAAGAGACAACAAAGACAGAGGGAGAACGAGTGTGTGGCTCTACATGTAGGATTCCAGTTTAATCTATTTTTGGTGCACGGGGGATTTCACATAAAGGTTGAAATACCAGCGCTGTGAAAGCTGAGACACAGAAAACTATCCAGCGCTGCGTTTTGTGATGGGGAATACTTTATACTAATTTTCATTTTTGACAATTGTCAGTTATTACTGAGATCTGCGGGACTAGACGGATCAGATGCAGCTGATAGACGGCCGGTGGTTTCGACAGGTGGATGGTTTCATTTCTCTTTGAGCACAGAGAAAATAATTACAGCAGGAAAAAATGCATATAAAGTTACAACCACTTCAGAGGATTGAAACATGCCCACACACACTTACACACGCACATACACTTCATTGATGTTTGTCATGGATTTGATGCTCCGGACTGCACAGCACTGTTGCTCATTATGACAGAGAGGAAAATAACAGAGCAGCACTGAGTGGGAACAAAATCAAGCTGGGAACAAAGTAACACGAGACATCAAAGAAGTGAGGCAAAAATATTGGATCTCTCTCAATATGCGTGTTTTCAGTGACATATTTGATGCAACATCTTACCCACTGATGTACGATGGGAACAGCAGGAACAGCGGGATCGAAAATACCAACCAGTACTTACTTACTGGTTACACTGGTTGAAGAAACTGAGAGTGAATCAGCACAGAGACATTCAAAACCAATGAGGAAGTTATCTCCTAATTGATTCAAATTGAGAAGTTTGTTCCCTCCAAGTATCGACTTGGTGAGCTCATAATCCATCACTGCCACGGGGTCGTTATCCGAGAACACCAGCTGCGTTCAAAACAGCAAACAAATATTCTTCATTCTGAGACGTGACAATGAGTATGTGATGCATTCCAGACGCTGTGTGTGCAAGAGATATGTAAACAGGAAACTGTCGTGAGCTGACTGGACGAACTAAAATGCGGAGAGTTTAAATATAAACTGGATAAAATAATTGCGGACGATGGTGACGAAAAGAGGAAGCTCACATATATAATGTACGGTAGAAAATAGTCAACACTGAAACATTTACGCTAATAATTAAAATTTGTTCTTTTACATTCGTGATCAACAATTTTTTATTCAACAGTAGCTCAGACCATCGTCAGACGTTTCTGTGGAGTTTACTTCAGTGTGAGCCGTGTGCTGGTTATGACACAACTTAATTGTGAATTCAATATGCGGTACATTAGTATGTTATTTCACAGCCGCAGACATTTCATTTCACAGGGAGATAAACATTTGCATGTTTTCATGTACACAGCAGTCCCCCTCAAGACGCGCTGCTTATACAGTGTTCATGTTGATATTCATTATGATATATACATATGTACAGATAGATAGATCTGTTTTCTGGCTCAGCAGCTTGTGACGCATCACTTTGAGTAACTTCTGCTGCACTGAGGGAAACTGAGAGGGACTGCAGCTATCAGTGTCGTGTGATTCACCAGTCAGACCCCCTGGTGTGCCGGCACCCCTCACTGAGGTCTCAGTGTCCCAAGTGAAACATGTGACAAGTGACAGACACACACACACGCAGGGATGAAACGACCTTTTGGGCTCATCTCCCTTCTAATCCACTTAGCGTTTTCTACCTTCAGCCCACACACCAACCCAGACAGCTCCTGTCTGAGTGCAGAGGCATTTATAGTGTGCGTGTGTGTGTGTGTTGGAGTATTATTCAATATAAGATTATTTTTAGAAGTTTTGGCGGTGGGTGTTGTTTGTTGAAGAAGTCATTTGAGGACTGCGAGAGATTCTTCCCCCCTCAATAAACAAGCAGCACACTGTTTTTATTTTGTGTCTGTTGGGGTTTTATCTTAGCTTGTTTTAGCTCGTGTTTGTTGTGTTGTTGTTCCTCTGTGGCTGTCAGGCATTGTTCTTGATGCACTGTGCGTCCTGCGCTGATGTTCGGTTTCAGTGCGACTTTGGCTGACTTTGAAGCAGTTGGAGAACAGAGGCTGGAGTTTGGCTTCGTCAGCTCGTGCCACTTTTCGCTAACTAACTCTCGGTGTTGGCGGCGTGTCACTTTGCTGTGCTTCTCAGGAAAGATGCAGACGCACAGACATCCGCTCGGAGAAATCACAGAGATCTGTGAAGTATTTTGGGGATCACCTGGTTAGAGGGAAGCAGTACAGTAGGATGAGTCAGGGAAGCATCGTGAAACATCATCTCATCTGCAGAGGGGTGATGCTTCCCTAAAGGATGATGAAGTGTGTGTGTGTGTGTGTGATTTAGTGTGTGTGTGTGTGTCCTGTGAGCCTCTTGCCGTGTTGCAGACTCAAGTTCTCAGGAGTATATGAGAGGATTGAGGCTGACAGTGTGGATATGTTGCCTTTCATCCTCAGCACAGCAGCTCTTCTACTCAGTGCACCAGTGACTGTGTGTGTGTGTGTGTGTGTGTGTGTGTGTGTGTGTGAGACCTAGGCTCAGGTATATCAAACATTTTTTTTAATAAATTGTATTTTACAGAAATATACTGTATATATATATAAAAGTGAATTACCTTGATTACAAAAATTGTAAATTAATATACCGTAACATATAGTTTTCTGTTGTCTTAAGTGTTAACTTATATGTGAATTTTTTGCAATTAAAAAAAAATACAGAAATATACATCTGAATATAAAATTAGGACAGCTTTCTGTTTTTTTTTACAGTAAAACTTAAAATTGAATGAAAAAAATGGAGAAAGTCAGGCTGACTTGCCATCATATCAAAGTAAAACTTAAGTTATTCTACAGATAAATCATTTTAAATTCAGATATTAACTGTATTTTATATGTATTTATAAGGAAATTATCTGAAATGATCTTAAAAATTACTAAGCAACTTCTGCTGCCAGATGTTTAACCACAAAGAAAATGTTCAGTTGTTCTTTAAACACATTTTACAGTAAATTCTCTATGATTAATATTTTTGTATGTATGATTTTCCCAACTTTTAAAAACTTCTTTAATTTCGTTTAAACACAAGATTCGCTGGTCCAATGAAACACGACTGTTTCAAAGGTTTGTTTTTTTTAGCTGTAATCAGCTAAAGGTCAAAGCAGGCAGCATGTCAGCCTCAATCAGTTCACTCTCAGCGCCTCAGTGACTCAGATCTTAGAGGAAAGATGCAGCTACAGTCGGATTGCATGGCACCGAGCGCCGTCACGAGTATCGTCTCTTATTGCAAACACAAAACAGCTGCAGTGTCCTTCACCTCGCGCTGCAGCCTTTAAAAAAACACTGAGTTTTGGTTTCTGGTCACTGGTTGTCGCTGTAATGTTCCCACGATGTGGACAAACAACCAGGACTTGATGAATGTCGTCCAAATGTTGTGTTGATTCTTTCCGTGTTCCTTCTGTTCCAGTTTTAAATTCATAATTTAGCTTTGTGTTGCACTCCAGGCACTGCACGCCTCGTCACTGTGGAGATGCTGCTCTGTGAGCCGCCACCCAGGGCGTCTTCCATTTTTTATCCCGACTAATTATGTTGTGCTGACAGTTTTCCTTTGTTACCGTCCAGGGTCCAAGTTTGGGCGTCATTGTTTTTGTTTTTCCACTGACTAGATTACAATGTCTGCATCCTGAAACCTTTTCCAGACTCCAACTTTGATTAGATGAGACACAAACAAACTTTATTTGATTTTTCAGACATGCAAAAGACATTTTGATGTTGTTGGACTCGTTGATATTGCTTGTAGTTTAATATTGAGAATTTCCAGACTCTAATAAAATCATAAATCTGTGCTTTGAATAAATTTAGCACAGTTGTCTTCCCTCCTGACTGTTTACATCCCCCTTCTCTCCCCCCATTCAGTGCTGCTGAATTAAAGAGCTGCTAAGCTGTACCGCACACTTGACTTGGGCTTAAAATTGGAGTGACTAAGCACAGATTTAATATTGGACTTATAGCTACTTAGCAATGGAAAGCACAAACTGTCAGCTTCCCTCTGAAAAGTAAAAACTTGTCAAGTTTGCACCTCGGTTGGTTTGCAACAATAAAATGTAAAAGCTCTCTCTAATAACCTGCTGGCTGCTCGATTGCACTTACATCACTGATGCTAAATAGTGAGAGGCTTTTATTTATTGAGTGTGTGTGTGTGTGTGCGGTGGTGGTGGCGGGGTCAGCCTGTGTGTGTAATGGAGAAAGCGAAAAAGCCGGACAAAGCTTATGAAGGAGGGATATGAGGGATATTCATGCTCTGCTGGCAGAGTATAAAGGCAACATGGAGGACCTATTTATGGACAGACACACTGCCACACACACACACAAATACACACCGGACAATGACCACAAGTTAGTTTTCCCCACAGTTATTTTGGAAGCGTTTTTTCTTGGCAGTGTGATGTTTTTAATCAGGTTGTCCTGTCTGTGTGAATCAGGGGAAACAACCGGTGTTTGAGACATCTGGCCGTGGCCATCAGGGCTGATGATGTGTGTGTGATTAGACTCGGATGTTGTTCCCCAACATCTGTTCTTTGGGTCAGCTATCTAAAAGTTAGTTATTTTTAGAATCCAGGCTCCCATTCTTCTCTGTGCTTCTCTCTGGACAGCTGGCCTGTGGCACAATCTGTCAGGAGAGTTGTTGGATTTGCCACTGTTGTTGCCTTAACATCTGGCAAATGTTAATTTACAGTTTTCAGTGTGGATTTGGGGACTCCTCGTGTGATTTTGTGTGTGTTGGCTGTTCAGGACAAGCTGTAACACTTACCCCGAGCTCCTTTGAAGCAGAATAAAGACACAGGCTGCTGATAAAACCACCTGCTGCAGGAAAAGCTATCCTCACTATTTGCCATGGCGATGGGAGTAAAGGTGTGTGTTTATTCGCCTGCACACTGGAGTCCTCTGGGTCCACGTGTTCAATGAAGTGTGTGTGTGTGTGTGTGCGTGTGTGTGTGTGTTTTAAGGATTCCTGCCTGTCCTTGAGTCCAGCACTGAGGACCTTGTCTGCCTCCACGATGTCAGCTCACTGATTCATGCAGCGACTCCGCTACTGACCCGTAGGATGACTCTCATGGGGGGCGAAGAGACAGGCTGCATCCATCACGCTGCCTAAGAGCCGGGCAGATGTGCACTGACACACACACACAGACAGACAGTATATACACTCAAGAAAACAAACAGACTAAGAGTCTATGCAAGCAGCATGAAGCTCCAACGTCCAAAAAAAAGTACCCAGCGTCATGTCACCAGTTCTTTTGTGGTCTAGCTCTGTGGCAAACTCGCGTTCTTTGATTTTTGAAGTTTTCATGCAGCCGACAGAAGTAAAAAGTTAATGCTATGCTATAGCAAACTACACCTAACATCACTACCGTTAGCTTCAGACAATCTCTGACAAGCTAACCACCAGTTTTGACAAGCTAGCAAAACTGTAGCCTAATCAATTGTTTATTAATACATTAAAGGCTATAAGGCAGACTAGTAAGAGTTCCCATCCATGTCCGACATGATGATCTCCCTCCCTCATCCTTGCATTAAAATAACTCACATTTTGATATGTGACAGATATATTGTATCTTTGTTTACTGTGTTAGCATGTTGCAAATTGGCAATATGACATGTGAAATGTAAAGAATCCTGATCTGAAGAAAGTTCCGGATGGATGTTAAGGGGATAAAAGTTTTTGCTAAACATCCTCGGAGGACCATGGATGTCTGCACCACATTTAGTTGCAATCCATCTGATAGCTGCAGAGATATTTTACTCTGAATATCTGAATAAAAAACAAAAAATCTGATTCATGGTGGCACAACAGGAAAAGTCAGCGGGATTCATCAACTTGGCACCATAAATGTCTGCACAATATAGGTTATGTTGCCACGACATCATGTAGATATTGAGATATTTCACTGAATAGGTGAAGAGTTTGACAAGAAAAGGTCACCAAAGTCACTGAGATTCAACCTCTGGGGACCATGAGCAGTGAAGAGGAAGAGGAAATATTATGTCGGAGCTACAAAAATGATCTCGCCAGTGCAGGGACGCAGATGCTAATTTTTGTTTGATTTCATGTGTTAAATTGCTCGTTATTTCGGAACATCTGTACACTCGTGTTTGTTTTTAAGATCTCTCTGTTACTCTCCGGGGCTCTGCTCCACGGAGACGCTGAGGTTTGCTGCTCTGTTGTTGTGGTCATGGTGAGTTGTTGCTGGTTGACAGTGCGAGGCTGAATTGCTGCTGAGAACTGGGTCAGTTTGTGCGGCAGCCTGCACAGCATCATCTCTCTGCCTGCGTTTTGTCTCCCAGCGAATGGAAAAATTGTGCCAGATTCAACCCGATCCTTCAGATATGGGATCTGTAAACAGAGTGTTTTCCAGACCTGTCAAAAAAAACTGTGGGACTTATCCACCCTGAGGCTTAGTAGATGAGACACAATCTCTGGAGGTTTTACTGCAGTTTGTGTGTGTGCGATCATGTGTGAAAATATGTGCATGTGTGCGAAGAATTATGTCTGCCATCATTTAAATTTAGCTTAAATCCCATTTCATCCTGTTTGATCCCATTGATGCCAACCTACTGAAACAGTCAGATATGATTAGGCGTTCAAGAGGCTGTTTTCTAAATCCAACTTACTAGAAAGAGACTTGAGGCAAAGCCGGCAGCAAGGAGAGACGGGCAACTTTTGGCTCTTTTAACTGTGTGACTCGCCCTCTGAACACTGCCCACTGCTAAGCACAAGACAGCCCATATATTATTAATCTTCTGGGCTCTGCCTCCTGCACTGCCAGCATCATTTCAACATGATACTCCCTGATGATGATGATGACAACGATGATATATTCTTTGTTATTTCCACGTCATCTGAAAAACAAACAACCACGCAGTTAGTGGTGAGTTTAACGTGGGTTTGTTTTTAGTGTTTTCGCTCACTGGTCTGCCCTCAAAAGGGACCATTGAGGTTGTTTGTACAAGCAGCAAAACACAACTCATATTTAGCCTGTCCCCCGCCGCCCTCAAGCAGGTGTAGTAGTAATGAATAACAGTGATGTGGAGCTTAAAGTAGGAGGGGTGGTGGATGGGAGAGCGGGATTTGTGTCCCAACTGAAAACAAAAGTAAACGAACTTCCGTAGGTCACGTTTTGTGCGTCACGTTTTTACGTAACTATGTTCTTTGTCCTAAACCGAGATCAGTGGTTTTGTAGGCCAAATTAAATGAAACTGCAGCCGGTTTTACAACCACAAACCGTACATGTATGTATAATGACGTGCGGACTATTTTTAGAATGCTCCGCACCGTGAGCAGCGCTCATATGGGTCATTATGGGCGGTATTGACAAACGACCTATTCTTTTCAGTTGTTTAGGTTGAAGATCTTGTTGCCGTTTTCATGAGTGCAAAAAACTTTTCCATCTCCACACTTTCGAGTTTGTTCCTCAAGTTTAAAAGCATCACCACTTACTGCTAACTAGATGGACAGCGAGTTGTGTTCCAGATCTAATGCCAGGTGCTCTTTGACTGTCTCCGAGTTGAAAACAGTGTGTGGGAGAGATGACAGGTTGCCTGAAGGAATGTTAAAGCACGAGTGATTCATCTCATCTCCGTGCAAGGAGGACAAAAACGATTTTTAATTCATACCCAGCAAAATGCCACGTCCCACGCAGACACGCATCAACACATACCTGATCAAACACATAATGCGACTTGAGCATGCAGTGATTCAAACACCTATTTCTCGTCACATGGCCGGCGTGTGCGGCTTCCGGGCATAATGAGATTGTTGAGGAGTGCTGCCTGCCTTCGTTCGTGGTGATAATAAATTCATTGTGTTTGTCAAAATGGAGCAGACGGTCTCAGTGCTGCAAGGAGAGCTGAGGAGATGCAACATGCATGACTCGGCTGAAGCAAAAAGCTCCCTCGCATGGCGCCCGGTGTCCCACCACCAGCTGAAACCAGAGATGAATTAGTGAAAAGACAAATTATCTTAAATATCTTACACAGATCCGTGTCCCTGTAATGGGGTCTCATCAGCTGGATTTCAGTGCTGTGTCGTGATACGTCTCGAGTCTCCACAGCTTTCCCTACAATTTTACTTAAAGTGCAGGAAACATGGATAATTTACAGCCGTGTGGATGTAATTTTTATGAGCCAGGGAGCTGATCTCATCCACATCCTTTCTCTCATGGGCGGATTATGAAACAACGGGCCCCTGGGCTCAGAAAAAGAAAAAGGCCCCACCATGTTTTCTACAGAGTAGCAAGACACACAGTTGTTTGTTAAGTCTTTCCAGCCTTTTTGTTGTTGTTGTTTTGTGTCTCTTTGTAGTTTTTAAACAATTCTCTGTGGTTTTGTGCCACTTTGTGTTAATTTTGCATCACTTGTTGTTTTGTAGGTCTTTAATGCCTCTTTGCGGCTTGTTGTGTTTCTTTGCAGCTATTTTGCCTCTCTGTAGTGGTTTGGGTCTTTTTGTTGTCATTTGTGTCTTGTTTTAGCCTTTTTTATATTTCTTTGAGTTTCATTTCGAGTCTCCTCCTGGTTGGTGTGTCTTTTTGAGCGACATACTATAAACACAAGCCACAGTGGCCCCCTACTTGTTCAGTAATCCAAACATGCTTTCTCTAGTATCATGTCTTTATTCCTTCTTCTCATATTTTTTTATTTCTACATCCTCTTTGCTTATCGTGTTCCCTTTCTCCCCTCTGTTTTACCTTGCAGGTGCATGGTGCACTGACCCTGCCTGCGACAGGCGAGGAGTCAGAGGACCAGGGCCATGATTGGCTCTCCTGGCCCTGGTGGGCGTGCCTTAGTTCCATGGCCGAGGGTGTGGCGATGGGTCCTGGCTGCTTCTCTGGTTGCCGTAATAACTTTAACGCTGCCAGGAAGTAGCCAGGCCTGTCCGCCACGTTGCGAATGTTCGGCTCAGCTGAGGTCAGTGTCGTGCCAACGGAGGCGGCTCACAAACATCCCAGAGGGCATCCCCACAGAGACACAGCTTCTGGACCTCAGCAAGAACCGGCTTCGCTGGGTGCAAGCAGGAGACCTGGCACCGTACCCGCGGCTGGAGGAAGTGGACCTCAGTGAGAACCTCATCGCCACACTGGAGCCTAATGCCTTCGCCACCCTCCAGAGTCTTAAGGTGCTGAAGTTAAGGGGAAACCAGCTGAAGTTAGTGCCAATGGGGGCTTTCGCCAAGCTGGGCAATCTGACCAGCCTGGACCTGAGCGAGAATAAGATGGTGATTTTACTGGACTACACCTTCCAGGACCTGAAGAGTCTGAAACATCTGGAGGTGGGAGACAACGACCTGGTCTATATCTCCCACAAGGTAAGTGCCCCTGTTTGTATCATCACTGTGAGGGAGAATTAATGAAACAGGTGTTGGTTTACAACTTTTATCTGTTTTTGCAAATCAACTCTTATTTTTTAGAACATTAAAGCTGAACATTCATTACTGGCCATCACACATACAAGTAAAAGTTATAAAATGTAACTTACTTAATGCTTTGGACCCTTTATCCTCCTGATTCTCAGGCTTTCTCAGGGCTGCTGGGGCTGGAAGATCTGACAATAGAGCGCTGCAACCTGACATCCATCTCTGGCCAGACGCTGTCCTACCTGCGCAGCCTGGTCACCCTCCGCCTCCGTCACCTCAGCATCATTGCCCTGGAGGACCAGAACTTCCGCAAGCTCTCCAACCTGCGGGGTCTGGACATCGATCACTGGCCGTACCTGGAGTACATCTCCCCTCTTAGCTTCCAGGGCCTGGACCTCCACTGGCTCTCCATCACCAACACCAACATCACCTCCGTCCCCTCCGCCTCCTTCAAGAACCTGGTGCACCTCACGCACCTCAACCTGTCCTACAATCCCATCACCACACTAGAGCCGTGGGCCTTCAAGGACCTGCTGAGGCTGAAGGAGCTCATCATGGTAAGCACAGGGTTGATGACGGTGGAGCTCCATGCCTTTGGAGGCCTTCGACAGATCCGGGTCCTCAACTTCTCCTCCAACGACCTGCAGACTCTCGAAGAGGGCTCCTTCCACTCTGTCAACAGTCTGGAGACGCTCAGAGTGGACGGGAACCCCCTGATGTGTGACTGCCGTCTGTTGTGGATCCTGCAAAGACGCAAGACCCTCAACTTTGACGGCAGAGTGCCGGTGTGTGCGGGGCCGGTGGAGGTGCAAGGGGTCAGCCTCAGCGCCTTCACCGATTCTGCACTCTTCGATCACTTTACATGCCAGAAACCTAAGATACGCAACCGTAAGCTGCAGCAGGTAATAAAGATGATTACATTTAGGTTTAATGTTTAGCAAAAATGACTAAATGCTCATGATTTGATTACTGAGGTTACTCAGTTACTAATTGCTTCTGCAAGCACAAATACTGCAATACTGTCAGATTCTGTTGTGTGTGTTTTCTCCCTCCTGCATTTATTAGTCTGTGCACTCCTCTCCTCCTCCTCCTCCCGCAGGTGGTGGCTCGTGAGGGCCAACCTGTGAGTTTTCTGTGTCGAGCTGAAGGAGAACCTGCACCTGCTATTGTCTGGATTTCCCCACAGCGCAGGCGGATCACAGCCAAGAGTTCAGGGCGCATTACTGTCCTCCCCAGCGGCACGCTGGAGATCCGCTACGCCCAGCTCACTGACAGCGGAACATACATCTGCATCGCCAGTAACGCCGGAGGTAATGACACCTACTTCGCCACGCTCACAGTGCGCAGCCAGCCGCTGGATGCCGCCTCAGCCTTCTTTCTCAACCGCTCGCTGTACAGCGGCGAGTTCTTCAACGACACAAATCTGAACAGCACGCGCGTTTTCCTCAAGTTCACCTTGGACTTGACCACCATCTTGGTCTCCACAGCGATGGGCTGCATCACCTTCCTGGGGGTGGTCCTCTTCTGTTTCCTGCTGTTGTTCGTGTGGAGCCGGGGACGCGGCCAACGCAAGAACAACTTCACAGTGGAGTACTCCTTCCGGAAATCTGAACCTGCCACTGGCAGCTCCTCAGGAGGGACCAGGAAGTTCAATATGAAGATGATATGAAACAACGCAGCCAGGGGTCCCTCGGGGGAGGCATGAGCACGTCCCAAAGACGTGTTTGACACACGCAAACGCACACAGCCACTGACTCGCAAAGAAGTGTGAAAGCACAATATAAGTTCCTGTCTATGGCTCTATTCAAAGTTGAGGGCCCACATCAAAACGGGAGCCATGACTCGATTTGTGAACAAAATGAAAATGACCCTGATCTCTCTGCCGCTCAGTGGTTTTATTCAGCTTGTGGTGAAAAACATGTTTGAGAATACTGTTAAGAACGACAGTATTGATAGATTTGAAAGAGCTTCTTGTCCTCTATGCTTGATAAGAACAATAGAGTTAAGAATTAAAGGAGATAAGTTTTTGAAATTGGCATGATTACTGAGCTGTGGGATCTTGGTAGCCCCGTTTCTCTGTTGCAATAATGAGATAATGAAAAAGATCTCCTCTTTCATTTCCCTTTACTGTATCCTGTGCAGTCAGGGATCTTAAAAGAAATGTGCTGCAGGGAGACCTGGCTACCAGCCGTTTGTAGAATTTATAGTTTCTAAAGTCTGCCTTGTTAAGAATCATGCATGCAGAAATGCAGTTGAGCGTTAAGTTGTAAGTTTATACCACTAAATAAAACAAATTGTTTTAAAAAACAGTTTGAATATGTTTTTCTACAGCAGCCTCCTTTATCTATTGTGACCACGGCTGAACAGTGAGGAGGGTTCTTCATTGACCTTGTCATACATCAAGCTTAATGGCTGTAAAATATGATCTGATAGTAATATGAGGATTTGGATTTGGACCATTCACAGAAAAAAAGATTTCTTCTTTGTGAGATTTTGCGACAACGTTAGCTGTGTGAGTTTGGGACGAGCGCACCGGCCGAGAGCTGCCGTGGCTGCCCGTGGGCCCCGGAGGGTTTGGTTAGGAAGTCAAGCTCAACGGACACGGGCAGCCATGGTAACCATAGCAACCAACACAATAGAGGGCAATGGGGACCGGGCTGGTGGCCGCTGGAGGATCACTGCAGTAGAATGGGATGGAGGAGGAAAAAAAAGAGCCCTCTTCATCAGAAGTTGTTGCTCTTTCATGTGAGGAACGGGTCGACCTGCCGCCTCCGCCCTCCGTCCGCCCTCTGCTGTGTTGGTGGACGCCTGACCTTCCCAGCGCTGCCAGGGGGGAGCAGCCCGGAGGGTTGGGTCATACTCGGAGGCAGACAGAGGACACTCAGTAACAACACAACACACACTCATAGCAACATATGTATAGCACCTTTTCTCAGGAAAAGGGAAACAACTAGCCTGCAGAGTGTAACCACCAATACACGCTCTGTTCAAATACAACATTCCAGCAATACTGTCTGTAGAGCCATGAAGCCAAAACGTCTTCTCTCAGAGAGGAGAGATGTAAATGTTTGAAACAAAGCCATAGTATGTGTAGGTTGTTTTGTTTATTTTTTGTATTTTTATACAGTAGCGTGTGCATGTTTCAGTTATATAATAATAATTATTGCTACTGCCATCTTACAAGCTGGTGTGATGATCACAAGACCATCTGCTGTCGCCGGGCTTGCATAAAGTTGCACCCCATATTACACAAACACACACACACACACACACACACACAGAGGTGGTAAAACCTCATCAAGGTTAGATTGATAGCGACAACAATCACAGTTACACATGAATAAACATACAAATTGATGAAGCACCGCAGCAATCACAGAGTGTGACGCTGTCTGCTCTCTCTCTGCCTCCGAGACGGTCGGTGTGCGAATGTCTCTGGGGGGGGGGCCCAGTGCATCCCCCCCTCCTCACCCCCACCTCCCCCACACACCCCCACTGGGTCCTCCTTTGGGAGGGGTCCCTGGCTGGAGACCGAGGATTCAAAATGTAAATGAAGTCGTGTTAACCCTACCCACGCCATGTGCATCGTATAGTGGAGAGTAGTACTGTGGTTTTAAAAGCAAAAAAAACAAAAAAGTTTATTTGAAGTGTTCTGTTGCTTCTTGTTTGTCCTCCATTTTAATTTCCTCAGTTGTTGTTCTCTGTGACCTTTTGGCTATTTACCGTTTTAAAGCTCCCCGTCCTCCGTGTTGGACCGTTCTGTTCTCAACACATCATAACATTCCCATTTTCCCGCACACGAGGGAGAGCTAATGCATGTTTGCATCTGAGTGGGAATAAAACCTGGACCAACCATCAAGAGACGACACATGATCCAACGCTGACAACACAAGCTGCCATGTAATGTCTGCGGTAAAGTGCAGCCAAACTTGAAATTGGTCATTTGTTGAGAATACCTTTCAGTAAATAGAGTCTTGTGACTTCTTTAATTATTGCACAAGCCACTTGTTGCTGCTGTTTTGTGTGTTTTTCACATGAAGCAATGGTTCCTAAACAAGTGTCACAAATGAAAATTAAAAGAGTCGCCAGATGGTGAACAGGATAAGAAAGATTAACAAAAAAAAATGACACTATTTTTAAGTACTGAATGATTTTAATTACAGATATCGAGCATCATTCAACAAATATATTTTCAAATTTAAAATTTGTTTAATCAGTGGAATCCCTAGTAAAAAAAAAATTAAAATAAAAGTACTAATGCCACATTGTGAAATTATTACACTTCAAGTAAAAGTCCTGCATCAAAATGTATTTATCAAGGATCAAAAGAAAAAGTACTCATTACAGAATGGCCCCGCTCAGATTGGGCTAATTGTAACTACCTAATATACTTTTATGTAGTTTAATCTATAAACATGCATTAATCATTTTAAAATGATCATATTTTTCATGTTAAATCTGGACCTAAAAGGTAACTAAAGCTGGCAGGTAAATGTATTCGAGTAAAAGTACAATATTTGCCTCTAAAATGTAGTAGAGTAAAAGTATAAAGTTACATAAAATGAAAATACGTAAAGTACAAGTACCACACAATTGTACTTAAGTACAGTACTTGAGTAAATGTACTTAGTTACATTCCACCACTTAAAGGTGGCGAGTAGTTGATAAGAAATTATGGACGAGCAGATAGTGATGGATTCACAAGTAGCTCTGTGTCAGGAGGTTTAGGCTCCACATTGCTTCATCGTTAGAGGTCACAGTCTAAAGTTTGGAGCCACTGAGCTAAATCACACCTGCAACACTGCACAAAGACAAGTTTACAGTTTGGGGAAAATGTGCCCCAGGTAAGAGAGAACCTCAGACTCTCAAAACTTTTGCAAAATAAATCCTGCAAACTCCATTTCAGTCCCCTGTGAGGGATGATGAAACCACGGCTTCTGTGTCAGGATGAATAACTCAACAGCTGTTAAAGATTCATGAGGCCGAATGAGAATAGATGAACAAATTGGCCTCTTTTTTTTTTCTTCTTTTTTTCTCTCTCCACATCGCCTTTAACAGTGTCAGCGGCCATTTTTGTGTTGAGAACAGAATGTCTCCTTCATGGACGTCTCCTCTCCCTGAGCTGACCCTTTTGTGTTTCCATTCCCCGTATTTCTCAGTGAAAACTAGGTTTAGAAGACAGTGAGAATGTCTGTAGTGATTGTCGATGGTGTTGTAGTGCAAACATCAATCACAAATGTAAGCGTAGATGAGGGTGTGTTTCATTTTCTTATCTTCTTCTCCTTCTCCCCCTCTTCACCGTCCTCCTCCCCTCTTCCTGTCCCCTGTCTTCTTAACATTTCCGAGCCTCGTTGTCCCTGTTCACAGTATTAGGCTGGATTATGGTTGTGTGGTAGTAGACACGTGTTCTGTGTGGTCGGTGAGTCAGTGTTGTCGTGCTATGATTTGTTGCTCCTCGTGATGCCATCGAACACGGAGCATTGATCGGATCGGTGGAGACAAAAGATGAAAGGGGTGACCCAGGTTCCCTACAAAAAAAAAAAAAACATTGGTTCCCATTTCACACCCTACCCATTCCTTAAAAAAACACTTCTGGAACTTTCCCTCTCTTCTCAGTGCCGCTCTGGGATCTTTCTCTGGATATGGAAACCCACGGACTGTACTGTATGTATTTTCTCTGATGATATCTTGTCACACTTTAACTTACAAATGTAGAAAGGGGGATTGGGTTGTTTTAATACCGTGAGCCTGCACTCACTCTCTGCCTACTCACAGAGTCATGTTGTCAAGGAAGCGGTCCATTCATGAAAAAAAGATGTTTTCATGTTGGTCAGGGTTGAAACAAAGCGCTTGTATCTATTCGAGCTCAATGGGCCTTTGAAAAAAATCCTCGCTGTCCTCTCCAGCTTCAATTTCCTGCCAGAGATCCATTATCAAAAGCCTCAGAAATACATTAAACATTTTAATTGACAGACACTTTGCCAAACAATTGTTCAGCAGCTCTTTAACAGAAAAAAGAAAGAAAGGTGCCAGTACACACAGCTCTGCAGCCAAGGCTTCGCCTCAGTCTGGCTGACAGACTCTGTGTTTGTAGATACCAGAGGAGCTCGATTCATCTCCTCCGCCATGATTCTTGAGAAAGTAGGCTGAACGATCCCCCGCTCCCTCCTCCGGTTCGCCCTTGCCTGGGGTTGGTGTACTGTAGTCTAGACGCCCCATTTACAGCAGCAGCAGCAGCATCACTGTTAGTACACTTTCCACTGGGGAGCTCTTCAAAGACGCAGACCAAAATAAGGCAAACCCTTAGACACCAATAATCATGGCGTCATTACAGCTGAGCCTAAATTATTCATTTTTTATTTTGTAACATTGTTTTCGGTCTACTTATCAATTAAAGGACCAATTCTCTGGTCTCTTACTATTTGGCTTGTTTTTCTACATGCATTTCCTCCAAGACATGCAACCACATTCATTAGTTTTTATTCAGTTTTCATTTGCTCCTACCCACAAATACGACCAGCAAGACGTTTCCTGAATTAGGGCCAATACCCAATCAACACGTCCTCATACCTGAACCTAATGGTCAAATGGTCGCAGTTTAGGTTTAGTAACAAACTACTTGGTTAGCTGAGGAGAAGACAGTTTGGCATGAATTATCTTCTCCTGGATGTGACGCTATATGGGAGAATATAACTGAATATTATGACGTTGCCTTTTTTTTTCTTGACTGGGGACACAAACACTTTTCTCCTGAGCAAAAAGTCCTGTTTTTGTTTGATCCACACACCCTGAGTGGCCTTTGTCATTCTTTATATCTTCACTTCCACTCTGTGTTTTAATCTTAATTTCACTTTGGCTTCTGTCATGATTACTACCCCCACTAGGGGGCACCGCCTGACTACCAAACATTAAAATAGGTCGTAATTAGCGTAATATATGAGATTCGTTTTCGAAGGAGGGGCTCTAAATGAATCCATCTCCTACTCCAGGTCCTCCAGCTGCTGTTTTCCGCTGGATTAGCCTTGAGTTGAATTATCAGCACTGAGAGGAGCATTAGTGGGATGGCGGAGAAGTGCGCTCAGCTGATTGGGTGATTACTTGGCTTATTAGTCCCATTACTTAAACAGACCTTTCAGAACAGCATGTCATACAAAACCTGGAGGCTAAAATCATGGCTTTCTTTCTTTCACCTTTTCTACCAATCTGTTCGACTGAACAGCAGTTTCCTGTAATTGGACGGAGAGATGGCGATACAAAGCCGTCAGGGTTAACTGGCATCCAGGTTGAATTGGACATGTGGAGGCAGAGCATCGCAGAATGATTGTTTAAAGCACCTTGAACAGGACAACTGCTTCATCTTAACCTTGACCAGATTATTGCAACTGCCCCCCTTTCTATGTGGCAATACTGACCCCAAGTGGTCGATGTGAGTAACAGCAACAAATGGGACCATACTGCTGATGCTGATGTGCCAGTATTATTGTATGTGGTGGGAAAATAAAACAGCAGCTCTGGGTCTCATACAGCGAAACACTAAAGAGAGCAAATTGACTGTTAGATTCATAAGTCAGTACTTCACTGATTCTTTTCTTATAGCCATAGTGTGACCTCCTCTCCTGTAAGAGAGGCCTCCATCTGATCAAAAGCAACAGTTATGATCTGGTTTGCCGGGACTCAGTTTGACAAATACCTTCTGACGCCCCCGCCAGTCTCACCACAACCACAACAAACAATACCAAACCATGATAAGACGTCACAGCATCATTCTTTCTCTGTATATGACTGAGAGCTGATCGGCACACGGTCGGTTCCTCTCTAGAGACAAAAACTTTCTTTCTTGTGGTCTTAGCAGGTTTAATCTATGCATGCCTTTTGTATACAGTGATTGGTCTTGCCAAACTCTCACCTACACTTGTACGGAGAGCTATGGGTGCCATTGTTGCTGGCCATGGGACTGGTTGAAACAGTAAGAGCAGGTGGGACCATTAAAGTGTTTGTAATCTGGTACAAATAAGAGCAAGGGGCCGAAGAATGACCTGCTCCTGAATATTTAAATAAGTGTGCATCTTACAAAAGAAGCATTTGTTTACTTGGGATGATTGTACTTTTACACATATCTATCCACACACAGAGGATGTGTAAGCTGTAGATAAAATGATTGATATTCCAAGCAGGATGGTGGGACTGATCAATGCTGTATGGGGATAGGATTATTAATGGCATACTTTCATTGATCTATCTTGAACCTTGCCACTCTCCCAGAATCCCTCAGGGGTTGGAGGAGGCGTACAGAGCTCTTACAGACCTGGTTGGCACTCATTCCTAGGTTTCCACATTACCTTTTAAGATGATTTAAGAACGAGATGGTGCCAGATTTCGACTTTTTTGTCCCAGGTCTGAGCGGATGTAACGCTCTCTCACCTCCTCCGCTCTTCAGAGGAAGCTGTCACTCCGTGGATTAGCTCTGTGTTTGTTGGAGCCCTCTAATGGAAAGTTTATTTCTCAAATTTGGCTGCGATAAATGTCTTATCTCTTTCTTTCTGTCTCTTTCTTTCTTTCTTTCTTTCTGTCTTTCTTTCTCCTATCCCTGTCTCTCTATCAACCTGGCACCGACCTCGTTAAACATTTCAGAATTTTTTTCATCGATCCCTCGTAGTTTTTAATGCATATTTGTTCCCTGTTGTCGTTAATGACTCCTGAAACCTAGGAATGGGTGCTGAGCGCTCCATTTAAACGCAGAGCTAACATAAAGACAAGTTGTTTAGCTTGTCATATTGAATGGTGTCAGCCCATCAATCATTAAAGCATATGGCTGGCTCATAATAGAGACTGTAAGTACCACATTTTGTCTCTTGTCCAAGACATCTGACCGTACCCGAATTATAACATTTGCGCCGCCATGTGTGGATCCTTGGATGTGAAGAACAGAAACTGTACATAGTAGATCTATTAGCCATATCATGTCATCAAATCTGTAGACCTTCTTGCCATGTCTGACAGAGGAAAATGACTGTTGAACTGTAAATAGTGTAGGTATAGTAATATAGGATTTAATGCTGCTTCTTTTCTCCAGGGATCGCCCATGTTTTGCTCAGTCCCATGGCTGCTTGGTCTCAAAGGGAAGGATGAGACAATAATGTACTTGATATAAAAACACATATGAGTTCTTTTTTTATTTCAATGTATGTTTTATATACTGTCTGTCTTGTAAATGAACTCCTTTTCGTCATAAAAGCATGATGTGACTCTGTCAGAAGTGTCTCGTGTCTCTTCTCGTTACCTGCTTGTGTCGTTACGTTACGTTCAGAAAACGGTGAAACAGAATACGACTGTTTAACATGTCATTCAGAAACTACTGGTATTGGCCCATAGCTGCAGGGATTTGGTTCCCATTCCCCCGTGACCGTGAGGTGAAGTACTCCATCAGGGCTGTCACGATAACAGATTTTTACGAATATCTTGGCCAAAAGAATCTATAGAAATGTTTAGGGGGGGTAATGAATGGCATCAGTCAGATTTGTCCTTAAACTTGTCTACTGTGCGTTTTGTCTGTTTGTTTTTTTGCCAAATAAATTACACTCAAAGTATGAGCGGGAAAAAATAATATATATCATATATAATCATATATATCTTATTAATATGATATCTGTATTTCTCTATTTTAAATATCACCGTTATCATCAATACCAATATATTGCCGTACCCCTGTACAGTATTACCTATAAAAGATATTGATACTTGTGCATTTTCTCAATATTTAAGGCTGCTACAGGTCATTTGGAGTTGGTGGAGACCAAAAACAGAGCTAAAAGAGAGTGAATATCGGATGTACGTCAGTGCCTCCCTCACTTGAACCAACAGAGTCTAAAACATCTAAACATGCCACTGCAACTGTTTGCTCACAAGTGTGTCATTAAAAAGAAATATGTCGGTGACACTGAAAAACGACCCAGGTATGAAATGTTTTTTTAACCTGCTTCTTTTCTCAAAACAGAGTTAATCATTGGCCTTCTTTCTATCCAGTCGATTAGTTTTTAATTATTCCAAAGACTGATTCATGTCTCATCACAAAGTCTTTGTCTATGAAGAGAAACCGAGCCAGCAGCCCGACTGGCTGTGGCTTCAGACTGAATCACAGCTAATCACATAACTGGCTCTGCCTCCTTTGTCTTCATTGACAAAGGCTTCCTGATGATAACTAACACAGATCTATTTCACAGAAGAGCTATTTATCCCAATTCCTGCTAACCTCATACTGGTTCTGAGCTGGTTTTGAGTTTATAGTTTGGTCACAACAGAAAGTGAAAAGCAGACGGCAAGCAAATGTGCTCTCTGTTGGTGAATCCTCCCTCGATGCACAAAGGAATGGGAGGAGAAGATGATGGATAAACAGATGGAAAAGATTCACATTTAAATAAACTGTAGGCGGTGCTGAAACAGCTATCTTGGAACACAAAATGAAAATGTGAAGGAGAACATTTTGATGGTTCTATGTGAATGAGCCTTACACATGTTGTATATATAATGTATGAAATGGTAAAGTATGTTTATATTTTTGTTTACTAACCCCTGAAACAGAAAGACAGCTAACAGCACATACTTTACTCCATTAGATCAATTCTTTCTGTTGCTAAAACCCTGATACTGTATAAATCCTGGACATCAGTGTCACAGTTTCATGTTACACCAGCAGATGGCGACAGAGCACCGCAGTAAGAAACCATCACACAGCAGAGGAAGTCAGCCAGCCAATTGCTTGTTTCTTTATTTGTTTTAGTCAAAACACACAATTTAACCCATACTGGTTTTCACTTTGTGTATTATTGTTCCAGTTATTACTTGAGTCTCCCTCCACAGGCTGAAGGCAGACCAACGTGACTGACGGACTCACTGTCTTACTGGGAGATGAAGATCAGAAGAAAGGCTCTGTAGGTAACGACAGTGCGTGTGCGTGTGTGTGTGTGTGCAGGCATTTGATCAACGTCTTCGATTAGATGTCCACTTAACAAGTCAGACCCCTCCACCATCTCCATCGTGGCCGGGGTAGTGTCCAGGGTGCCTCAGCCCCCACCGTAAAGGTCACTCTGAAGGGGTTAAAGGTGACCACATACACACACACACACACACTCTGATTGCTCTGAGAGCCATCCTTCCTCCTCTCCTCCCATCTCTCCTGTCCAGTCATTTTCTCTGCCCTCCTCCATCGCTTACTTTCTCTCTCCCTCCTTCTTTTTTCTTTTGTCTCTGCTCTATTTGAAATTGATTGTCTTCTACCATCACAAAGACACTTGGTTCTGATTGATTGATTGGTTGGTAAGGGAAGAGGGAGAGAACATCGACACTGGGGCTTCCAGAGCTCTGAGGTCTGTCTGAAGGAAAAAAGCAAATGGCGCCATTTTGATGCAACAGAAGAAGCGCGTATTTCAGCTGCCTGGCTGTTTCTCTACGCGTCTGCAGACAAACACCCAGGCCGATCAAATTTAAATTGGATACGAATGAGCTGAAATACAGCAACAAAACAAGGGAAACTCACACTCACAATTGTGAGATGAAACAAAGATACAGACATGGGAGTGTGCAGAGTATTTCCACACAAAGGGAAGGGTTACAACAGGAGGAAAGACACACAGCGATGAAGCCGACAAATACACGTATTTTTACACAAATACACAAACGGCACATAAAAAGACACAACGCTAAAAAAAGAATGTACTCTGAAACCAGTTGTTTTTTCCCTGTTTCTCCCCCTCTCCTCCACCTGTAGAGGTACAGTTCATCCTGCAGTTTATATACACTTATATAGTATCCATGCATAAAAGAATCGCTCATCCCAACCCTAATGACAGAGGTGCTTTGGTTGGTTCTCTTTTTTTAATATGGGAATCACTTTAACACACATAGGAGACAATCTTCAAACACAAAATGAGCCAAAAAGTGTTGAAAAACAGAAATTAGTGCGTCATTGATGTGTTGTTTGCACCTTGACCTTAACAATTTTTTCAATTATAACGTCTTTGTAGTCTTTCCCCACTGATTTCTACCTTCTCTGCTGCTACATCGTCATATATTATGTCCCTTCCTACCTGTTTAATTATTATTATTCCTCCTTTTTCTTTTTCTCCTAAAGGAACACTTCACATGCAAAGTAATCATTTGTATTTCAAGTACTACCCTCGTGTTACGTTGAATTTTTGAAGAAAACTTGAATTAATTTCTTGATACATTGAAATAATCTGGATTGCGTTTAAAAACAGTGAAACTATATCAGAACATCTCTTTAAAAGTCTAACACAATTTGTGCAGTTTAATCACAGCATAAAACACGTCCACGGTGTCTTGTGTGAGTATAAACAAAGCTCACCTCACTGCACTGCTGCAGCTGACACCGGAGTGATGTTCACACAGACTGAGTTACCGATGCTGTGCTGCTCTGGACACATTTTATTTGCCTTTGATAAAATCCATAAAAATAAAATTTATTATTTAATTTCTACCATCTTATTTCCACAATTGAAGCAGATACAAATGTATAGAGCTGTGCAGTTTAGTGTTAATATTTGCCCAGTCCTGCAAATATTTCAGATTAAAAGCCTGATGTTTAATAACATTAAGGGATTCTGTCCAGAGAAATGCTACAAGGCTTGTATTTGAAACAGTAAGTTTTTGTTGTTTTTTTGCCTGTGACATATTCTACAGACATAGACCGGTCTGTTTTTGTATGTGTGAAACTGTTAATGCTAAGGGTGTTAAATCGTTAGATTTCAGCTGACTGAGCATAAAGCTGGATAAATGAGACTTGAATATAGTACAAGAGTTGTGTGAGAGTTTGTAAACGGATGTTTTGATATAGTTTTGCCTTTGTTAAACGTGGCCCTGACAAATATTTTCGATTCTTCATTCACCATAAAAACAAAGTTTCATCAAAAATTCAAGGTATCCCTGGGTGAGTAATTTATGCACATATGGTAATTTTGCGGATGAAGTATTCCTTTAAAAGGACAACGTGCAAAACTACAAACAATAAATTAACAAACTCAAAAAGATGTAAAATCATAAGACAGCTTACAATGCACACACTCCTTTAAAGAAAAAAAAACTGAACAATCATTTTGCTGTGACTTTAATGTCACTCTCATTGCTAAACATTGTCATTATTGTTTCACTACATTAACCTTTACAATAAAGATTTGAGGTATATCAAGATGAATTGTCTACACATGCCTGCCTCAGTGTGATGCTACCCTGGACGGAGGGACCAGCGAAGAGGGTTTGGATGGGCGGGGGTCACCGGTGGGCATCATGTGTGTTTTGGAGCTAAAAGGTCTCATAATTTCTGCTCTGATTGGTCACTGTTTGGTTCTTACAAAGGTTTAACTTTTAGATGCGAGCCAATGAGAGAGCGGGATCAGAGGGCTTTGTAAACAGTCAGATACACACACACACCTACACTCGGGTTACAAATTACACAAAAATATCTCTGGATGGAGTGTGTGTGCATGTGTGTATCATGGAGAGGACTCTGTGAGATGACATCCTCTCACCAGCATGTAAAATTTAAAAAAAAGTGGCCGTAGGTAAACAATCTTTTTCCCTCATTGTGTGAAAAAGTGCTCTTTAAATTTAAACAAAAGT
>CAFUXE010000779.1:24898-72121 GCA_903364295.1 Serranus cabrilla | reverse complement strand
GTGTGTGTGTGTGTGGATGTGTGTTATTAAAATCTAATAAGTCAGAGCAAAAAGGAAACTAAACATAATCACTCAAGAGTGTCTGTTCTTATGAAAATAAAAAATCACGTCAGACATTAATAACAGTAATAATTGTTACATTTCTGGTTATTGTTGTCAGTTTTTACCAACACAAAAGTAATTTCTTTGCTGCTGTTAACAACTAAAGAATTAATATTGATTAAGAACAATTCCAGAACTTCATCTACTTGCTCAGTCGCCACATTACTGAAATACCAAATTATGATATTCTGTCATTGATTCTAACTCCCTGATCCAGTTGTGGAATATTTTAAAGCAGCAATTTAGACAGTTTAAGAAAATAACTAAAGGAGCACGTTTTCCGCTTTTATTTCTGAGTCATTTTCTTCTGGCGATTCAGCACAAAGTGACGGGGACATTTTCATTAATCATATCTCTTTATCAACTGAAAATGCAGCAGAGTAAAACTTCTGCAGCATCCATATCCTCTCAGGCACCGGTTGCTAAGTAACAGAAGGAGAGATGTATTGAGACAGAATAGTCAATCAATGTGTGTGTGTGTGTGTGTTGTTTGTCTTAGTATCGCACAGCCATATTGTTTCTGCAGTTGATTGTGTGTCTGTAAGTAAATGCTGGAAGAAAATATGTAAATTAAAAATGTTAATATTCCAATTTTCCCTTAATCTTGGACAGTAGATTATGATATAAATGTATTGGATCACAAATTCCAGCATCGCTTCCCACACTTGTCATTTTAGTCACTTAATATTGAGAGCTACATCATCTTCAACCATTTTATATCCAAAGGTCAAAGGTCACCTGGCTTCTCCTCCAGGGATTATCTGCTTTTCATCGCAGCACTCAGTGCAGTTTGAGGCTTATATGTGGGAGAAACTCTTATCTTCAGCATACAGAGGCAAAGCAACAGATTATTAATCAGCTGGACCACTGGAAGACCTTTACCGTACCCAAAAGGGACGCATTGGACATCATTCGCCTGCACCAAATCGAAAACAGCTCCAAAAAAACAAAAAAGGAAACAATGCTGACCTCTCTGGAGTTTGTTGTTCTGACTCTCAGTGCAAAAAGGGTTTTACTGTGAAAACTGTGAAATTCAACATGAAATCTGGACAATAAATGTTTCTTTGAATCTATATTTGATGATAAATTCCAAAAAAAAAATTTCTCTTTTGAATTGGAGGAGTCGCAACACAAATGCATTAATTGAAGGAGTGAAAAGCTGATGTCATGTTAATACAATTATAACATATTTTTAATTGTATAGTTTAGTTTTTATTTGTGTTGCTCTTTTTGTACAGTTATGGACTCTTTCTCCTCCTCCATGTAGTCTTATACTAAGTGAAATTCATTTGCCAAAAAAAAGAGAAAAAATGCACAATAGACGTTAAATATGAATGTAGCTGATGGCATTGTTTATGATTAATTTTCTATAGACATTATTGTGAAATCTTTTGGCTCTGATAAGTATGTAGTGAAACTGATATTGTGACACCCCTAACCAGAGTAGAGGGTTGTATGTTGTACAGATTGTATTACTGCTAAAATAAGTGACTGATTTTGGGTATATAATAAAATATAAAATTAGCGATAGCAATCAGAATCAGAACTATTTTTTATTGCCAAATAGGTTTTCACATGCAAGGATTATACTGTGGTGTACTGGTGCATAAGATCAAACACAGGACTAAAATACAGGTACAGAAAAGATGAAGAATAGAAAAAGTCAACATAAAAAAATATTTTTAAATGTATAAAAATATAAAGATTAGAAACAATATGTACAAATGTGGAGTTATATAAGCTGTTCAAGTTCACAGTAATAATATTTGCATTATCTGGTTCATGCCTGTAAGCTCACAGCTGATGTGGAAATCAAGACAAATCACTCTGTGAAAACCCACATCCATCAGATGATCCTCTTTCTAACTTCTCCAAGAAAATCTACGAGATCTTTGTTCTGTGAGCTTCAGTGTTTACCGAGTGAGTTTCCAATGCTTAAAAGATTGACTCTTAACTAATAAAAGGCATAGAAAAGACAAGTAGAAATGTACAGATTTACTTTAAACCACCACCTCCGTGTCTGTTTTCCTCAGGTCTCCTACAGCAGGAGGCAGAGAAATATGCTGGTTTCATACACTCCATCGATTTTGCCCTTGAACAAAGACAGACGGAGAAAGATGGAGGCAGGGAGCGGAGGAGAGGAAGAGTGAGAGAAATGAGAGATGGATGGAGAGCACTTGGCACGGTGGTAAATTTTCTTGTTTTATCTAACGCACAGCCACATAGATTCTGTTCACCGATTGTTTGCTACTGGAAGAGTTACAGGGAAGAGCATTTATTATTGGGAGGATTTAAACGTGTGTTTACTTGGGGGAAACTCTCATCAGGCCTGTTTTGAGCTCCAAATATGGAAAAAAAAAAAGTGGTGTTTTCTCTGAGTGTGACACAGAGCAACAGAGCGAGGGACGGAAACAGAAAGCAACAGGGAAGAAGAAGAAGAAGAAGAAGAAGAGGAGGAGGAGGAGAGAGAAAGGAAGGGAGAGAGTTGGGGCTGGTGTTAAGGTGATTAGTCTGGTGGGTTGGCGATAGAGAGAGTTGATCAATAACCTATCGATCTCCCATTGCGAGTGTCAGGGGGGTAGTGGGAAAGAGAGGGAGGGTGAGAGGGTGAGAGAAAGGATAGGGAGGGAGTCGGTCCTGGCTTGACTTTTAAAAATCCTTTACTCTGCAGATGACAAATAACCCATTAGATTACAGGAGAGCTGGAAAATCTGGAAATCCTTCCAGCTGTGCACACACACACACACACAAACACTAACTCACACACACACACACAACTACACTCGTATGTGTTTTCTCAATATTGCACAAATTTCTCACTTTCAAATAAGCATGGTAGGGACCATTTTTCAACCACGGCTGCATGCAAAAGAAAAATCATTTCTGTAAGTAGTGTGGAGGAACTATTGAGCTCAATGCAGTGAAGTTACTTAGCAGACCATTACTTCAAAGAATTCCTCTAGGCAGAAATATCACTGAAGCAAGTCTCACTCGATACTCACCCCGAAGCCTTTTTAAATGTTCTGCAATAAGTCTATTAGAAACAGGTGACAAATCTGAATGCAAACAGAAGCAGAAAAGAAACAAAGCTGCCAATCTCCACTTACTTCTGTGTGCAAACTCTGGCCTGCAAAACGACAAATGTGTCGCATCCGAGAGCTTCGGTGAATATCCTCTGTTCAGAGCATTAAATAGCCAGATGATATAAGATCTTGTGAAGATAATCAGATGGTGACAAACATGGCTATTAAGCACCCAGTCCCCCGGGCCTCCTCACAGCCAAGAGCAGCAGTTATTAGAGTCTGAAAAATGAATACTGAGAGAAACTCTGAGGGAAAAAACAACCGACACAGCGAGCAAACCAATTCAGCTGACACAGAGAGATGACACTGTGTGTATCATGGGCGGGATATCAGAAAACAACCAAAACACGCAGACACACACAGTTGTTTTGAGTCTCTTTGTAGTTTTTTGTGTAGTTACTCTTTTGTTTGGGGTTGTTTTGCCCCTTGTTGCAGTTGTTTTGGTCACTTTCTACTGTAGTTATCGTCAGCGTCTCTGTAGTCTTTTTCTATTTATTTGTTATCATTTTATGTTTCATTGTAGTCAATTTGATTCTCTGAGGTCATTTTTTCTTTTTTGTTGTTGTATTGTATGTAGTTGTCTTATTTATTGTGTCTTTTGTGGCTGTTTTGGTCATTTTCTAGTTATTGTCGGTCTCTTTGTAGTCTTTTTCTATAAATTTGTAGTCACTTTGAGACTCTTTGTAGTCATTTTGTCTCTATTTTTCCCCCCTTTTTATATTATCAGTCTGTGATTTTGTAGTTGTAATATGTTTCTTTGTGTCCCTTTGTAGTCATGTTACAATGCCATGTCTTTGTAGTCTTCTCTGTCTCTTTGTAGTTGTTTTGTGTGGTCATTTTGAGCGTCTTCCTGGTTATTTTGTAGGTGAAGAGGCCACAGGGGTCCCTGATTCTTCAGGTCCCTGACCCTGTTCAGCAATCCATCCACGGTGTACATACATTTCTGCACAGGTTTCTTTGTATGTGTGTCACCAGGAAAAAGGTCATGATGTTATAAGGTTTGTCACTCCCTGGTGTAATCTGGATCATGCAGGGGTGGGTGGATGGGGGCTTTAGGGGTGAGAGGTGAAGGGTCACTTTGGACCTTGAAAATACCACAGAGCCCAAAGGACGGATGTTATTGAACAAGCCATCATTTTTATTGTCAGCTCTCATATACCGGAAGTCTTCTTCTACGGCAGGTGGGGTTACAGTGGAGTCACGACTCTGTGCAGGTGAAATAAAAACACCCTTTTCCTCTCATGCATCACCGTTGTGCCTGGCTTTCTCTGTGCAGAGGCTTTGGAGATTTGATGGCGGAGAATGATGGATTCTCCTCACATTGTGGCTCAGCTCTCAAACAGCCATTATCATTACGGATCCTGCTGACTTCAGGGCTCATTTGGACAAATGGAGAGGGCTTTTGATATTTGAGGGAAGCCGCGTATAAGAATGGTTAATGGGCGAAACACAGCCTCCGCTCTTTCTCACCCACGCTCGGCTCTCCCATCCTTCATCCTGCTTCCATTTCCTCATTTTCCCCTCGTTTCTCCTCCTCCGCCTCCTGGCTCTCTCCTTCTTATGTCCTTGTCTCCTGTGTGCCACTGCTCCCCCTCCATGCCTCCCTCTACCTGCTCAGAGAGCCCCTCCCCCACAGCCAGTGTCTCCGCTGCCCCGCAGTCGCTCAAATTAATGTAGAGATATTGACAAGTGATGGGCCTGGGAGGCATAGATCATCAGGAGGGAGAGGAGAAGAAAAGAGGGCTGGGATGAGGCCAGGCCTAACGGATGCAGGGGTTTCCCTATTATGCACCCTTATGGCAGCCTACTTAGGGAGCTTTCTGTGGCGGCAAACATCCACCAGCTGCACAAAGTTGCACACAAAATCTGAAAAGTCCTTTATTAGTGGAGTTTCTTCCTCTGTGACTCAGAAAAAATAAGCAAGATAAAAGTTAAAAAAATGTATCACCACCATCCACGCTGCACTTCATCCTTTGTAAAGTGGGTAAGGTGCTGCTAACAATGTGCAAAGGGCCAGTTGGTCAATACGCCAATTACATAGATGAGGGTATGGAAAGGGCAAATGATAGCCAATCAGCGAAGTGCTTTTACTGTCCTCTAGCATGAGCTGACCCCCTGACCCCGTTTGATGACCCTCGGGCCAAAGGTCTCCTCTCCAGAGGTCAGAGGGCATCGCCCCGCGCTGGCCACCAGAGAGGCGTCGCTATGGTTACAGCACCGGCTGAAGAATGGCAAGGTGTGGCGGTCATGAGGAGAGGGGTCACTGTGGTTGGACAGTGATGTTATGTTACTCGACGGGTTTCAGCTTCGCTACATAACTGGTGGGGAAATGTGTCCAAGTTCACTCACCAGCAAATAGGATTTTGTGCAAACTGCAAGGCTTCGAACAAATGCAGATTAATTTAAATCAAAAGTACTTCACTAATTTAACTACTTATGTCAATGGCTAAATTAATACCCTTTTTTTTTTTTTTTTAAATTAAAATGCTCAATAAACAATATAGCTTGATTTTCCTTTTATGCAAATAATATTAAAGTCAACATTAAATTGCTACTATTTTAACATTAACCTGCTGTGCTCTACATTTCAAAGGGAAATATTGTATTTGACTCAAACATATTCTTTATATCTCAGAGATAAAGTTGTGACTTTGCAGGTTATTTTACAAACCAAAAAGGTCGAGAAGCACCAAAAAAAAATCAGAAGCTGCTTATGCCCTTATAAATCAGTATTAACAATCTAATGCTGTATTTATCGGTCGCAAGAGCCAGCTTTCTGCTGAATTACTACTGTTCATAATTTATATTATATATATTAATTATATCATTCCTCTAATAATACATTATTTTATTATTCTCATAATATTATTATATATATATTATTATTTGCTTATTACAGCCTTAAATGGAGGGCGTTCCTGACCTCATTCCTGGAAAAAACAACAAATACCTTGGCAGAAGCTCGACCAGCACATCTCTGACTGTTTCAGGCTTTGTTGCACCATCTTGTGGTCACTGTTACAACTTCTTCACCGGTGTGTCTGTGAACGGTAAGCGCAACCACAAAAACATATATTAAAGTTGTTAATAAATGCATCAAAAATAATAATACAATAATATGTTTGGAATATATATAACAATCTGAGTGAGTCAATTCTGCATAACAAGTACTTTTACTTTTGATACATGAAGTAAATTTTGATGCTGTTACTTTTTTTTAACTTTTATTTAAGTAAGATTTGAATGCAGGATTTTACAAGTAGTGGAGTATTTTCACAGTGTGATATTAGTACTTTTACTTAAGTAAGGGATCTGAATACTTCTTCCACCAATGCAAATAGTTTTAGTGTATTTACATAAAGTATACTTACAAAACGTGCACTTTAGATTGCATTTCTGTGTATTTGTATCCATGGATAAAAAGATACTTATTTTCAGTTATTTTATAATACTTATTTATGCTTCCTTAGGTTAGATAATTAACAACCCTAATCTCACCATTCAAACTGACACATACTAAAGACTGTTTGTCAGTTTATTGTCATAACTATAAACTTCAGTAGGACAACAGCAAACTCATGACTCAGCAATAGCCTGGGGTTGTCAAAAGTGGAGTATCCCAAAATGCACTTCTTGCAGAGGTAGACCAGTTATACCTGTTATTTTAGAGGAACATTTAATAGTCCAGCTTTGCACAAGTCAACTGTGCACCAGGATCCACACTGAACAAGTTTCGTGCAGTAAGTTGAAGATGTCTTTTTTTCCCTTTGTGATAAAACTTATCTGCCATCTAAGATAACCTAATTTACCGGTTTTACTGCTTCAGACACATTCATTAACAGATAGCACACTTTGAGTTTCTGTTGTCTGCGTGCATCGGCGACACGGTAAAGCTTTGGCAGGCAGCTTTTTTTTTACAGTCATGGTGGGGAAAGACTACAATGAAGTCACGTCTTTTCTGGGCGACTACGGTGTTTTTCAATGGACAATAATAGTTCTGCTCAGTTTAAGCACATTGTCGAGCGGGTACGCGGCAATGATGGCGGTTTTTATCTCGGATACACCCGAGTACCACTGCAAAGTGTCGGTGAACTCGTTCAACGGCACAGATGTGGAGGCTCCCTTCCGCGCGCGCAGCAGCTGGGTCGGACCGGACAGCTGCTCCCGGTACAGGCTGACAGCAAACCGGACAGAGTCAGCGGGACCGGGCAACGACACAGAGCAGTGTCTGGATGGATGGGTGTTTAGCACGGAGAGATACTCCGCCACTATTGTGTCTGAGGTATATTTGCATTTTTAGAGCGATGATTATGATGAAATAAATGGATGTAAACCACTAGAAACTCATTCACTGCCCTGATGTCTTCAGCTGACTGGTCTCTTGGGAAGCGTATTAAAGTTGACAATGTTCTTATTTTAATTCTTAAAAAGTTTCAGCTTCAGTGATCGTCTTCTCTCCTGTTGATTACAGTGGGGTCTGGTGTGTGAAAATGCCTGGAAGGCCCCCTTCTCCACATCCTGCTTCTTTCTCGGGGTGCTGATTGGATCCTTTCTCGGTGGTCACCTCTCGGACCGGTAAGTTCCGTTGTGTGTGAATACTAACAATAACAGGGCTGCACAGTGGTGAAGTGGTTAGCGCTATTAAGTGAGTTATACGTTGCTTATTATAAGTTGCTGCTGCAGCCGACCTGCAGGCGCGTCTTCCAGCTCCGCCGGTTCATTGGGCTCGCCGTAGTTTGACTCTCACACACACTAGTCCGCTTGTTGTGCTAACATCCGCACGTTTCCGGCGGAACTCGTCCTTGCATGTCAGCTGCTTGCTGCTGGGTGGTCTCTAAATAACTTTACACAGTTGTCTGTTTACCATGGAGGCATGGGAGAAAAACAAACTATTCAAGATAACATGGGGTAAGTGATTTATATATGTCTTCAAATGGTCATTTAAATCCAGAGAATGACTGGTATTTTTGTTGTTTCACTGATTAATTATAGTCTTCAGTGATGTCAGAAATGATATCATTTCGGAACTGAGGGAAAGGAGAACTATCTTATCAACAGTGCTGGAACAATATTCAGATCCCTAAACTCAGAATAAGACTACGAAATGACTCCACTCCAAGTAAAAGTCCTGCATTCAAAACCAACTTAAGTAAAAGCACACAAGTACCAGCATCAAAATGTAATTAAAGTGTGAAAAGTAAAAATACTTGTTATGCAGAATGTTATGTTTTTACCAAATATATTATTGGATTATTTTTATTGACACAAGCAGCATTTAAATGCTCTCAAGGTAGGTTTAATTTTGACTATACTCGATATGCTGCTGTGAGGTTTAATTTGAAAAAAAAGAAAGTATTTTTTTATGTTAAATCTTAAAAGTAACTAAAACTGGTAGCTAAATGTAATGGAGTAAAACGTACAATATTTTCTTTTAAATGTAGTGTATTAGAATGATAAAGTTACATAAAATTGAAAGTACATATACCTCAAGTTGTACTTCCATTTAATACTTGAGTAAATATGACATTCCAAATAATAAAAGTCAAACACTCACTGTGATGTTGTTTGCCCACAGATGTTCACGCTCTGTTCACGTCATGTTTCTGTGCTTTGTCTCACAGGTTTGGCAGGAAGCCGGTGTTTTTTATCACCATGGCCATACAAACAGTCAGTCCCCTGATCCAGGCCACCTCTGTCAGCTGGGTCATGTTCTGTATCCTCAACTGTGTGAGAGGACTTGGCCAGATATCCAATTACATCACGTCGCTCGTATTAGGTGAGACAGCGAATGCACTGCTGAGAGTCCCTGTCTCTCCTCCTATGAAGAGGGCAGAGAGGGATCCAATGAGGCTGCTATGGAAGCAGAATGCATTCACTAATGCATGCCCGGTCTTTCTGAGAAACGAGATAATCTAGAGATTATCTCAGTTTTTTTCCATTAAATCTTTTCTTAGAATTGTAAGCTAATGATCCTGTTTATTTAAAAATGGACTGAGAAAATATTGCATTTTTGAAGCCTGCAGACATTTTTCATAATTTCTGTGTTCAGTTAATACCATATTCACCCTTTACCATTTTATTCTCATCCTAATACCGATCCACTGCTCCTCCTCTTGATCAGGGTCTGAGATTCTGAGCCCAACTGCCAGGGTGAGCTACTCTCTGCTGGGCCACAGCGCAGGTTTCGGCATAGGATATGCCTTGTTGCCGCTCTTTGCTTACTTCATACGAGGCTGGAGGATGCTGCTGGTTGCTACTGCCATCCCCGGCTTCCTGTTTATTCCAACATGGTGGTAAGTCTGAGGAATTTTTGGCTGATAAATATCACTTTTCAATATTGTTTCCTATGTAAGGACTCAGATTTAAATTCAAAACACAGACTCAACCTAGGACGTAAAGAAAAGGGAAATTTCAATTTTAAATCAAACAGAGTAAATTCAAATTGATACATCTTAATTCAGGGAACCTCTGTCCTCTGTTCAGGCTGATACCCGAGTCTCCCCGTTGGCTGTTGCAGAAAGGTCGGGTGGAGGAGGCTGAGCTCATCATACACATGGCTGCCAGGAGGAACAGAGTCCTCGCTCCTGAGGTCATATTCAAGGCTGATGAGTGCTTGGAGCTAATGGTATTTATTCCATTTTTAATGTTTACTGATTCTGCAGGAGCTGTGAAAAGCATTACATTGCATTTTATGATTTTAAATGTTTCCTTTCATATATATTTCTAATTCAGCAAACTAAAGGTGAAGAGGAGCAGACGTACACTTACCTGGACCTGATGCGCACCGC
Source organism: Serranus cabrilla (assembly GCA_903364295.1). Taxonomy (NCBI): domain Eukaryota; kingdom Metazoa; phylum Chordata; class Actinopteri; order Perciformes; family Serranidae; genus Serranus; species Serranus cabrilla. The sequence goes on along the minus strand of CAFUXE010000779.1, from coordinate 62,148 downwards.
TAACATAAGGAATATCACGATCACGAGTGTTTTCATTTGGTAATATGACTTTTTATTCTCTGTTTGTAACTTTCCTGATTATGATTACGCCTTCACTTGATCTATACAGAAGTCATGTTGTTTTTTAATTTGCCGGGATAACAAATAAATGCTCATTTCAAAAAGATAAATAAATATTAAGTTGATGTCACCAGAATTTATTGCAAGATCAGTTACAATTCTGATGTGTTCAGTTGTACAGCTTTGAAAAATGTACGTATTCATACCTTGTATATTCAGGCACAATCTTTTTTCAACATCTTTTAAAGTTAATTAAAGTAATAGTCGAATATAGCACCTTCAAAGTAAAAGGCACTTTTGAGATCAATGTGTCGAATAAACACTGCCTTTATTTTGTATTTCTGCAGGATGTCTACCGCCATGGTCTTCTATGGTCTCTCTCTCAATACCAGTAACCTCAATGGAAACGCCTACCTCAACTGCTTCATTTCAGCAGCCATTGACACTGTGGTGTGTGTAGGCATTTGGCTGCTGGTTAACCGTGTGTCCCGGCCCACTCTCCTGTCTTCCACGCTGATGTTCTGTGGCGTCACGCTTCTGATTATCAAGCTGGTTCCTAAAGGTCTGTATACTCTACATGCAGGCTGAATCGGACACCTCTGAGGATATTATATGCATGTGTAATGTCCCCTCGTCTAATAAACCTGTTGGCTTTTCTCAGACATGCATGTTGTGATCCAGTTGTTAGCCTTTGGAGGGAAGATTGGTGTGTCTACTGCTTACTGTCTGGCCTATGTGTTCTTCACTGAGCTGATGCCCACTGTGGTCAGGAACATGGGCTTAGGAATCGCCTCCACAGCTGCACGCATCGGCACCATCATGTGTCCCTATGTGATCTACATGGGCAAGTGTTTTCATGGTTCTTTCTGTTGTTGTTATATTTTTGTACACCTTTGAAGGTACTGCAGTAGAGAAGTGCAAAAGTTGTAAAATGAATCATGCACATGTGTTTTCTTACTTTACTTTAAAGGGATGCTCCAGCAATTTAGTACCTTAAAAAGGTTTGGAGACTCACAAGAGGCCTGATTTGGCATTGCAGCTTGTGTGAACCCAAAAATGGTCTCTATGGATTTTTGACCATTGATATGAATTGATTAGATTTTAAACTACCTACCCCAGCTTTAATGTTTGACATCAAATCAATTTCTTGGTGGAAATCTTTAAAATGTCTTTACTTTTAGTGGTTTTATATAAAAGATGTGATTATTTTGTGATGTTTTTTCACAACATAAAAAGCAGCACAGGGTCAGGCTTCTGTTTACATTTTGGATAGGTTAGTTCTACATGAGACATCATCAGGCAGGGCCTGGGTCACTGTGTCATGCCAACAGCTGACCTTATTATCAGGAATCCTTGGCTTAAGGTTGCCCAGCGATTCTAAAGCCTTTTCTGTCATGGCCCACTTTGAAAGCCAAAAAAATGTCAAATATGATTGTTTTCTGACTTAGTACCAACACTGGGGAAACTAGCAGCATTTTGTTTATACTCAAAGAACTTAATGCTTTCCCTATAATTTGCATTTGTGTGAGGTGTTTGCTTGATGAGGGGCTGCTTTCTATTCTTTCTGCCAAGGTCAATAACTGCAACCAATTTAAACAAACAAATCGGTGGCAACTTTAATTCAAATTCAATTATTTTTATTCTCTTTGCAGGCATGTACAGCAAGATCCTGCCATACATTGTTTTTGGCATAGTCAGCATTATGGCTGCTGCTCTTAGCATGTTGCTGCCGGACACCAGAAACAGCAAACTTCCTGACCTCATCAGCCAGGCACAACCCATCAGACGGTATGTCACTGACTGTGTGAATAATGATTAACCGAAATAAGGATCTCGGCTAGACAGCAGTTGCCACAGAAAGAGATAGCATTACTTTATTGCTGCTATTACTGTGTTAAAAGCCGGTCTGGAGCTGCATTTGCATTGCCAGAGTTTATTTCAAACATGATATTTCAAAAATGTATATACACAATGTAGCAGAAAATGTTATTGAGCAAACTGAATGAAAGCTTTATCTCTTTGTTTATGATTACATGCATTCTATTAGTAATCCCTACACTGTTTTATCTCTCTGTGTTTCTGTTGTGTCCTAAAGCTGCTGCTATCCAAAGGAAAAAGCCAAGGCCCAGTCTGACTCTGAGGGCTGTTAAGGAATGAGCAAGAGCGCCCTCTGCTGTAAGAAACTCACAAAGCAGGCCAGAGTGATCACAAGCAAATGCCCTAAAACAAATGCATAGTTTTCTGTTTTCTGATACATTGGACAGACATTCAGTGTTATTTCTAAGAGAAAGCCTCTTTACCTCTCAGGTCTTTTCATACACAATATGTAAAAAGCTATATCAGGTATATTTTTGTCTTGTAGCAGTAGAGATAGCTAGGTTACCTTTTCTCAAGTCTTGATCAGTTCTTGATGAAAAACAAATGATAAGGCTCAGGGTTCAATGTTTATCCATTGTTCAGTTTGCACCAGGAGGATAGTAAAGAGCAACAACAGAAATTCTGGCTATATGACAAACTTTTTAGTGGAAGAAATTATTAGTTTATGGTGCTGACCTATTGAGCACTGCTGCACTTTAATAAATGAAAATTAATTGACATGGCGGCCTATTACTTTAATTGCACAATTTTGTCTGATACATGTAATAACCAGGCTGTATGGTGACATTTAAAATTGGTTAAATAATGGGTAGTTTCCCAGTTAATGTTCGATTTAAATATATAGTAAAATTGTCTTGAGCTTGACATTAAGTGTATATATAACATTTTGTTTAATAGTATGCTGTCGTGGTGCTGAAACACGTTTGTTTGTTTTTAAATAAAATGAACACAGCTTAAGCTGTAAGACAGCTGCAGTACATCCAGAACGCTGCTGCTCGGGTCCTGACTAGAACCAGGAAATACGACCACATTAGTCCTGTGCTCAGGTCACTGCACTGGCTTCCTGTCGCTCAGAGAATAGACTTTAAAACAGCTCTGCTTGTATACAAGTCTCTTCATGGTCTGGCGCCAAAGTACATCTGCGATATGATAGAGCCATATGAACCATCTCGGGCTCTGAGAAGCTCAGGGAGCGGTCTCTTGCTGGTGCCCAGAGTCAGGACGAAGCACGGTGAGGCTGCGTTTCAGTTTAATGCTGCCAAAATCTGGAACAGTCTTCCAGAAGATGTGAGACAGGCCTCAACACTGACAATGTTCAAATCCAGGCTGAAAACCGTTCTTTTTAGCACTGCTTACCACAACTGAGAGTATCTTTCTGTAGTCTTTACTTTAAATTTTAAATTAAATTATTCAATGATTTTAATGATTATTTATGTTTTTATGGAATGATTTTTAATCTGCTTTTTTGTTTGTTTTTTCTGTCACTGTAAAGCACTTTGAATTGCCTTGTGTATGAATTGTGCTCTATAAATAAACTTGCCTTGCCTTGCCTTAAACCACTGGTTGATCAATGGGTCTCTGGACAGGCCATGATTATGTGCATAATTCCAGATTGGAACTTCGGTGTGACTTGGTACATTCACAATGAATGGAGAGCAGTAGGTAGGCAGGGTTTTCCCTTTTATTATAAGGCTTAGGCACAGTACTCCTGCCATTTTGGGCACCACCTAAGGTGAATTCATGTGAAAAATCAATTTGTAAAGCATCAAAACTACTAAATGACTTTTTCTAGATCTAATGGTTGTACCATTATTATTTGTTTACCACATTGTGTACACAGATATTGTAATAATAATGGTCCAAAATTATTTGAAATTGCATTTTTTATGGACATTTTCTTCGCACCATCAAATAAGTCTTTCACAAACTGTAGAAAACAAAAGGGGTAAGGCCCAAATGAAAACATTGTAAAAAATTAACATAATAAATGCACATTAACCAAAAAAATATTGCGTTTTTTATGTCTTAAATAATCCAGGAGAGATGGGTTAGGGTTGTTATGTAATTCCGTTTACATATCTGCACAGCTGAGTGTCAACATCTCAAATATCGCGAGATTGACTCGGGGTTACACTGGGCAGAATGCTGCTGGGCTCCTGTAGTGCGCCGCGCCCCCGTCTCTGCTCCTGATACTAGGACCCGGTGTCTGTCTGTCTCGGTCTGTCTGCAGTGACCACACACCTGCTAGCAGAAAGAGTGGGCAAGGATAGTCTAACCGACACGACAGTTCCATTTAGGCTGCTGTTTCTTACTTTTACAACTGGGCGCGGCTTTGTGAAGTAAAGCTGAATATCAGCCAGCGTTGAACGTGGAACTATCACAGCTAACGTTAACTAGCTAGCAGATGAAGTTAGCATCTAGCTAACGTGTAGTGCTGCTGGTGATGGCTCTGGTTTTAAAAATAATCTGCTGGCCGATTTGTTGTAGCTAACGTTACTTCAGCGAATATTAATTTGATATACACATATTTGATGTTAGTGCAGTGACAATAATGCGAATTATCTTACTAAGCAAGTTTCTGCAACGTTAACGTCTCATTTGAAATATCTTTACAGCTAACGATACTGTAATTTAACTTAACCTAGCTATGCTAAGTTAAGGTTAGCCAACTTGCTAACGTTAGCCTCATAGTGCCCCGCTCGTTTTATTAACTTGCAGTTTTGTTCATGTAAATGTAAATGAGAGAGGGTAACTTAATTTAAGCAGCCAAGCCCGTATAAAATGTAATTTAAATTACGAAATGGTTAACTCCCTCAAGTAATAACTGAGAATTTAAGTTTATCGATAGTTAAGGTAGTATTTACAATAGTGTACATGTTTTGCTGTTTAACTTCGTTTTACCAACCGTTTGTACGCGAAGTACACTTTGTGCAGATCTCAGATAACATTTCTTTACCTATCAGTCATCTATCTCTACTTGGAGACAAGTAAAGTAAGGGGCTTATCATTTGTAGGCCGGAGACAGTGTCACTGAAACCAACCTCATAGTTTAAACGCAAGTAAGCATGGCTCCTAAAAAGAGACCAGTGCCTTTAAACATTGCTCCTGTTGGCGATGGGTTATCAACGTCCACCAACGCTGATGTTTCATCTGAGTATGTAATTCTGCTAATCCCATTTATATCCTAATATATTTATTAACTATTTGTGTCAGTTTGGAGGTAATTTATTCCTGTTCTGTATCATTATTTCTCAGGGCTAATTTAGAGTCACTTAAAAGAATATTGGAAGAGTTGGACCTGGATGAACAACAGAAGAAAAGGTTAGAAGCTTTCCTTACCCAGAAGGCCAAGGTGGGCGAGTTGAGAGATGAAGACTTCCATCGGGTCTGTGAGCTGGGGGCTGGAAATGGAGGAGTTGTCAATAAGGAATGCCACAAATCTTCAGGAATAATCATGGCCAGAAAGGTGAGTTTATGTATCTTTACAAAAATGACTTTGGTAATGAAATGTTGTTCATCCTGTGCCCATTGGTACAGTAAATGTAACAAGTCTCTTTTCTCTTCAGCTAATTCATCTTGAGATTAAACCTGCTATCAGAAATCAGATCATCCGAGAGCTTCAGGTGCTGCATGAGTGTAACTCTCCCTACATTGTGGGTTTCTATGGAGCATTTTACAACGATGGAGAGATCAGCATCTGCATGGAACACATGGTGAGAAAATCAAAGGGAGTGACTGTGTGTTTGGGTGGCCAGTAAAGGTATTAAGGGTGTGTGTTTATTGGATCAATTTATCCCCAAATGGATATTATCTCTTTTGCCCCATTGCACATTTTTTATCTTATACACATGCCGAAGGTCAGGCAGAGAAAGCCATTAACCAACTTGGTGTCCTAGCTTCCCTATTTGCTTTTATCACATACTGTGACATTGAATCAACGAAACTATTCTAGATCCTCTGTGGCATTTCTATAAGTTGTGTGTCAGTCCCTTGTTTCAGCAAAGATAAAGCAACCAGTAAATGCTAATCTTAAATTCCTCTTGGTCCACTGCGGTTGAAGTAGACCGTGATACCTTGAAATTCCCTTTTGGACCGGATGTGCTTTAACAATCTGCATTATGGCAAGCTATTTGTTATTTGCTTTCTTGTTCAGGATGGTGGATCTCTGGACCAGGTGCTGAAAGAAGCAAAAAGGATCCCTGAAGAGATTCTGGGCAAAGTCAGCATTGCTGTAAGTGTATCGTCTTTTCTATTTTATTGTAATGTTATGTGGCATCACATTATTGGAAACGACGATTAGTTTAAATTGTTCCGAAAACAACTTATTAAGATCTGTTGATGTCACATCACTCTTTCTTTCAGTTTCCTATGTTTAGCTCAAAATAAATTGTGGCCTTAATACAGACATTCACATTCCCCCACACCATGGGCCTGGATAGGGTTTATGCTTTTTTCTAACCTTTGTTTTGACATTAAGGTTATTTACAAGTATTGGCTTTTGTAATTTCTCCCCTTTTTGAAACAGGTTTTGAGAGGCCTTGCATACCTAAGAGAAAAACACCAAATCATGCATAGAGGTACTTGTTTCTTTAATTGTGTTCATTACTGATTGTATTATTTCACTTATAAGCATAACGCACAATAGCAAAGTGCATTTTATATTGTTTAAAATATGTGTATTGTTCATAGAATTTGTTGGAAGCCAAAAATCTATTTCTTAACCTTAATTGTGATATTAGTGCTGTAGTCCATATAATGGCTGCTAAAGATTGTCCATATTCACTGTTTCTGTAATAGATGTCTAGTTAGGTAAATTACCTAAATACCTTTTTTATTCCCAGATGTGAAGCCTTCAAACATACTGGTGAACTCACGTGGGGAGATCAAGTTGTGTGACTTTGGTGTCAGCGGGCAGCTCATAGACTCGATGGCCAATTCCTTCGTTGGGACAAGATCCTATATGTCGGTATGTTAACATCAACGCAGTTTAGTTCCTCAAAATTACTGTGATTTGTTGCCTTGTGACTAACTTGGCTTTTTGTAGTTGATATTCAAATCAAATGTTCCCATTCTTCCTTGTTTTGTGTATATCGGTAACATCCATTAAAGTATTATTAACTTAATTTCAATTCGTCAGTGCCTTGATTTCAAAACAAAAATAAACTAACTAAGCCATTTCATTTCATTTATTTGCTTGCATGCACGGAGAACTGAGCAAATTCCTTCTATTTGTTGATATAATGTTTGTTTTTTTTATGTTTGCTGTGCAGCCTGAGAGATTGCAGGGAACCCACTATTCTGTGCAGTCAGATGTGTGGAGTATGGGGCTGTCCCTTGTAGAACTATCAATTGGACGCTTCCCCATCCCTCCTCCAGATGCCAGAGAACTGGAGGCCATATTTGGACGTGCCATCTTGGATGGTAGGGAGCGAGAGACGCTCTGCACTTCGCCAAGACCTAGACCACCGGGTCGACCTGTCAGCGGTGAGCAACACACAAGTGTGCAAAGCAGCTATTTCAAATTGCAATAGGTAACTTTGTCTTCAGGCAGAATGAGAAATTATGAAACCTGATTGTACATCAATGTTGTGGTCAGACTATCAAAACAACGGGCTATAGGTCATTTTCAATGGAGATGCTCTCAACTGACTATCCACGTTCACTGACACATAAAAGCCCATGACAAATTAACTGTTTCAACGAGGACCTGAGCAACACAGACAGCGATTCAACCACAGTGTAGCTGGCAACATACAGTCAGGTGAAATACCACAAGGAAGAGTCTCTTGTTGTTATTCATGGTTCCTCTGAGTTGTCACTTGCTGCTTTGCAGGGATAGTAGGCCTTCAATTTTTCTGTTTTCATGTATCTGTTCCTGTTATACAACAATACAGCTAATACTGGAATCTAATTAATGACAAAATAACACAAATCTCCCAAATGCTTTATCAGTAATCAGGATTTAGTTGTAGCTCTTCTGTCTTATTTAGGCTGATTAAATGTTTTTGTCTAGGTTGAAATTTTGAATATAAAACACATTTTACCCCACCTTTCCAGGTCATGGTCCTGCAATGGCCATCTTTGAACTACTAGACTACATAGTAAATGAGGTAAGAGTCTAAAAAGTTGTCCAAAGAACAACCAAAATTTGCCATCTGGTACCTAAAAGTATTAACCGTCATCTTTTCAACATCAGGAAGGCGATATGATGACATTTTTATTCAACCTTCTTTTCTATTTCAGCCCCCTCCCAAACTGCCACATGGCGTCTTCACCCCTGATTTCCAGGACTTTGTGACAAAGTGGTAAGACATCATTTAGGCTTGAAAACATTGTTCAGTTTTCTTTTTCACTCTCTCTGAAAGATGCCTTTCTCTTCTGTCATTTTCAGTCTCATCAAAAATCCAGCAGACAGGGCTGACTTAAAAATGTTGATGGTGAGTGTCCTCAGTAAGACTATTATTATATATTGTATGTCATAAGTTGGAATTCCACCTCCTACTTTCTCTGTGAGCCGATTTGCACTGATATCTGATGCTCTGTCAGTCAGCAGCAGAGAACTGTTTATGATGATAATGGTAAGTTTTCAGTGATCAGTATCTTATTTGTATTTTTGTTTGTTTTGTTGCAGAACCATATGTTCATTAAGCGCTCTGAGGTGGAGGAGGTAGACTTTGCTGGCTGGCTTTGTAAAACCATGGGGCTGAACCAACCTAGCACTCCCACACGCCCTGCAGACTGAACACACGCACACACACACACACACACACTCGCTCGCACACACAGTATATACGTGTAAAAAAACATGGAGAAGCTGCTGCCTAAAACCTGACGCTCACATACACACCCTGTTTGCCACGTCGTCTGTCAGGTGAATCTCTGAAGTCTCCATCTATCAAATAATGAACTATACTGATGTGAGCCAGGACGAGTGTGGTATCTGCAATCATGTTTATGCATCTGTACATGTGCACAGGATGACATGTATATGACCTTGTTTTTATATGTGTTATGCAAACATGTTTAGAAATGTAAGAATATTTTCCTAAACAGGTCAGGCTGTGTGTGTTTGTTAGCAAGAGATGATTGAGTCTAGGATGTTTTTTGCATTTGATGACAGATTTCTACAAAATTTTGAGATGTCTTGAGGTGAAGCACAATGTTTAGAACATGTAAGCATAACCCTCATGTCAGCACCAAAAATAAAAAAAGATTTGCAACCTTTAATGCACCCTCTGCTTCCTCTGTATGTCGGCGTTGTTACATTAAAGCAGCATTCTCCGCTTGTTGTGGTACTCTGCAATAGAAGCTGCCTTTGAAACATACCAGAGATTCATCCCTGGATGGTATCTAATGTAACAAGACTGCTTTTATCTCTCGAGCAAGCTGCATCGTGACTCAGTGAGCAGCCTCAGCAGGAAGAAAATACTTATTTCTTTGTATTTGCTGTAAAGTAAACAACAGGACATGGATTTACTATTGAAGTGCATCCTGTGTTGCAGCAGGATTATGGCATTTAGCTCTTTTGCTTTGGTCTATTCGTGTACTTCCCTCTTAAAGATGGTATTTTGGTTTTTATGGTAAACTCACTGAAGGCTTTGTCTTTATGAAGTCAGAATTGCTGATAAATTAAATGTATTGTTATGTCTTTATTCAAGGTTATACACTCATTTCACCAGAAGGGGGAAGCACTCAGGTGCAATGCACTGAGGATTTCTGCTACAATTACTAACTAAAGTATGCTACCAACAAAAATATCAACATAAACGTCCTAATGTGTGTGTGTGCTGTTTTGCACATGAACTGCTGCAATCAAGTTGGCCCATGCTTATAGTGACTGAAACAGAGAGAGGGGCTGTGGATTAAAGCCCTGCTGAAATACGTTGGTCCATTTAAATTACAAGAACAATGATTCATCTGTTTGGCTCGTGTCTCGAGTGATAATGAAATGTCTTCTCTTGAATGTCTGTCAACTTCAGGCTGAAAATGTGAGGCCTTGAGCTCAGAGAAAGATGTAGTGTTGCAGTGTGTGTGGTGGCTAAGTCTGAGCAATGTTGATGGGAGGGGGACTACTGCAGCAGAAAAACAGCAAAGTCTGCAGTCATTAATATGCAAATATGCAAATGAGAGGGTAATTAAGATTGGGCGTTTGTCAGTGGCTCTTTGATTGCTAATGAATTCAAATCTGCAAGAAAGGGGGAGGGGATGATGAGCTAAAAACGAGGAAAAAGAACAGGATGCTATTGTGCTTTTTCTTGCAAAAAAAAAAAACGAGGAAAAGAGTGAGTGAGTAGTGTATAGAATGTAAAGAGCCTATTGAAGAAAATGAATACTGGACTCTGCTGCTTTTAATCTCGCATCAGATATAAAAACGATGACAATGCCTGACCAAAACTGATAAATAAAAGAGGTGCACGTTTGAAAAAATCCACTGAAGGACTGTGTTCGAATTCTCTTTGAGCACCAACAAAAGCCACAGCATAAAAGAGGGGAAAACGGGGCTACGGATATGTGCCAAGACAATTAACCGTGTACATCATCACTAAGCATTCAGCATGGCAGGCGAGAGCCACCACAGGAAGGAAGAGAGATTTCTGCTCATTAAGAGTGATGTGGTTGACCCCTGTTGAGAGAGATGCTCAGGTATCTTGGCGGGGGGTGTGCAGTGGCAGCACGTTGTGTGTCACAAACAGTGTTGTTTTCATATTTCTGGCAAACAGGGGCCTACAGTTCACACATGAGCACACACTGCTGTTATCGCTGTTTCAGTGGTCCCTTGACACTTGTACATCTTCCTCCTTGGCATGTGAAATGAGAGTATGTATACAAGGAATAAAAACAAATTAAATGTTGTGAAGAATGGGGCAAAGCAGCTGCTCTTGTCAACTTATAGCATAACGACTTTCTCACAAACAGCAGCTTTTGAATCTTTCCCAGGGCTGAAGACACCAATGTTGTCAAAAATACAGTAAGGTACTAGATCTGGTCTTGTTGGGAATGATCTAAAAAGAGAAAGCACACCACCATCTCAGTATATTTATGTTTTGAAGACATCCCAAAACACTTGAGCTGGGATTATACATACAAACACTCTCAAACCAATATATTTGGAATAGGGTGTTAGCAGCTGATCCCAGGCCTGCTCTGTTTGGTATGTGACGAGTGGTGGAGTACATGAGTGTGTTTGCATGTGTGTGTGACAGAGAGGGGGCTGTATTTTTCACAGGAAACAGGAAACCAGAAGTCATAACAGGATGCCCCAGGTTTTCATACTGTACCTGATGCGTGGGTGGCTGCATGGGGGTAACCCATTTACAAAGCTATGGTGCTTGACTAAAAGAAGAGAGAGCCCAGGAAAGAGTGGGTGGAGAGGAGGGTACACACACTTGGGGGTTAGGAAAATGGAGTTCCACTCTAAATATAGCTTTTTTGTGGGTGTCTTACGTCTTATCATACAACCTTGATGTTATTTTGCCTCCATGCTGTTCGTCCTACTTTTCAAAAGGAACAAACCAAACATTGTTTGATGTTTTGTATAGAGATGCGATATGATCACTTCCATGGCAAATACATGCGCCATCTTTCCCCAGGTGTACTGTAGGAGCTCCTCAAGTGAATCTCTGACATGACACCAGTTTTGTCATAATGAGGTTGATCTGCTCTCACTCACTGGATACTGCGTACCCTGTTGGAAAAACAGAGCAGTGTTGTACCCGTACTGCTTTTAACCGCATCTGTCTTTAACTATGCAGTTCTATGCATGCTGTCTGCTCCTGTGGCTAATTAAAATATACTAATGTGCATTTTTTTATCCATTTATTTAGTCCCAAAAGGCTAACACGGTAACTGGTCTTTAGTCCCTCTGTTAATGACATACAGGTGTTTGCTTGAGTTGCATGTGTGCAAAGCATGCAGAGCATGTGTGTGTGTGCGTGTGTGTGTGTCTGCGAACCACAAAGTGGATGGCTGAGTTTTCTCGTAAAGGCCGGCACAGATGTTATTTAGGTTGTTTCCCCTCAAACCAGTTGAGGTTTTCTTTAGAAAGTCACAAAACAAACGCTGACATTAACTGCAGACTTGTTTACATAACCACCAAGGTACAACTTGTGAGAAAACAGCAGCCAGGCAATTTTTGTGAGTTATATGCTAGCTTATGTAAACTCTTTTGATTCCAGCTTGATAAAAGCCAGTAGCTGTGCCATTCAGTTTTTTCTACAACTTTCTTCCACACACACAGACACTCATGTATTCACACGTGACAAGCTTTTTGCAGTGCAGAATTTAATCCAAGCTTGATCTTTTGGGCAAATTGTGACTCTGCAATGATATATTCAAATATTTAAAATGTTATCATAAATATAGGCTTACTGTGCTGTTGCATGAAAATCTCGAGAACACACTGGTATTGTGACTTTGTTTTGTGATACTGGATTAATTCTCAAAAACTATACATTTTTAAATACTAGTTTACATGCAAAAAGCCATAACAGACAGGCTGCACAAAAATAGTGCTATGATATGCTCAGATTTTATGCATATGTTGGTGCGTTCTTTATACTATGACAGTTTTCTGAAGAAGAAAAAAAGGTTTTAAAAATCTTGATTTATCACCTTGCTTAGAGTATTACAGTATATTGAATCATAACCAGCTGTATTTTAATATGCATTGTATTACCAGATTCAGTGGTGGACTCAACCTGTCTGAGGGGCATGGGCAGGAGAAAATAAAAAGGGCACCAACTGCACACGGTTGGGGACCAGCCCGCAGAAAGTTTACCAGCATTGAGGGCAGCCTAAAGGGCACTGCATTGTGTTTTCTTCACATTTTTTAATGTTTTCTACCCTGGAAGTACACCCAAGAGGGCACTTTATCACATTTTCTCTATTTGAGGGCACCCCAGAGAGCATTTTATCATGTTTTATGTACTATACAGGGCATCCAAGAGGGCACTTTAACTCTATTTTTTTCAAACATGGTGGCACTGGGGGTTGGTTGCCCCCCTGCTCCCTCCCTGAGTCCACCAGTGGCCAGATCACTGCCAGTATTCATAACATTATGTAACTAGATGTGTTTTTCTCCTTAAACACAGGACTAAAGTACAACTATTTTGCATTATCAAATATATAGCCCACTGTGCGATTTATTCCCTGCAAGGTCACCTCATAATATGATGTTTTTGGCCATTACCTTAGCCAACATGGTTAATTATGATTCACCCTAAGAGAACTTAATTATGATCTCTTCCATGTTTAGCATAACTGAGCATAGTGGACTCCCATCTATGGTTGACACACAAACACATTTTTATTTTTTGTAGCAGGCACTGCTTAAGAACAAAATTAAAACCCGTAGGCAAAATGAGACTGCCCTAAAGGTTGATGATGAAATATATTTGGGCGTCCCACTTGCCAATCAATTTTTCGTCGTATCCAATTGGTCCTCCCTCTGATATTATCATTCCATCTTTCACTGGTCGAGGCTGTTGGGCTTTCCGCTGTCCACATCCGCCAGTCGACATAGATCCCCGCGAATTGCTACTCCTATCATTTGTTTTGCGTTTACAGCCACGAGACCGTGACAGTTTTCGGTATGTAAGGTAATCGCCGCGTCAATACACATATTCCTAAAACCTGCTTCGCCCGATCACTTCGATTAAGCCGAGATTGGACATCGCTGGTGTTTCAGCGTCCATGTCCCCCCGTAGGCTGTGCTGCGGAGTGATACTTAACTTCATTGGAACCGACAATGTGGAGGCTGTTAAAATGTCTACTTGGAAAATGAAATGGTTACATTTTCTATAACAGCGAGGAAACGGAGCAGCGTAAGAGTTATGCTTCGCGTTAAAAACGTGTTTTCAGTTTCGTGACGAAGACAACAACCAGTCGAGGCGACGGAGGAGTGGTTCATATTGTCTTTCCTCATTTTCATCAAGCCTACAGTCCGGACCACGGGGGGAAGGATCCTATCCCTAACTTTGTTTTTCTCTCTCCTGCGGCCGTTGATTTCTCCCTGTTGGATGCCATATAACTGAATCCAGGTAAATGTATTGATAAATATACATTCATAACAAGCGTGTGCATGTCAAAGAGAAGTCGTTGGTTGCGTTGTTACCGGAGTAATAATCAAGTTTTAAGCGCATCGTTCAAGTTGTAACCGAGTGCCACAGCCGGGAAAAGCGGGGTCTTGGATTTTCGTCCCTTCGGCCTGAGCGAGCTTGCAGCGGTAATACTGTTACGAGTATTAGTAGCTTATGGTCTGGTGGAAAAGATTTCTTTGTTCACTTCAGTGGCCTATAACGTTACAGCACATCAGCATATTAACGGACTGAGTTAGCTCCCCCAGGATTGTGCTGTCTGTAGTATCAGAATTACGTTTTTCTATAATCAAACGCACTAACATAGCCGTTAAATGTTAACATAGACGTAACGTTACGGTGTTGGTTTGTTTTAGCTAACGGTGTAATATTCCCGGTTGTGGCTAAAATGGCACTATTTCCACCTGTTATTACGATGTTAGACTCTTACTAACGTAGCTTAGGTAACAGTTATCATACGCATTTACTACTAAAATGTGCATTGATAATGATAGTATAACTGTTCGGTATTTATTTTTTTTCACCTCCCTCCACCTCCACCAACAACACCACCACTAACTATAACTAGCAACAAGAATGCTACCAAAGCCTAATTTAACCCTTTCAAAACACATTTCGAGCAATATTTCCAAGAAATATTGACTTTTATTCGTATTTTGTCGCGTTTTGACCGTTCAACGGAAACTTTGGTGCCTCGAGTCTTTGTGTTCATTAGTGCCCCATTCTCCTGCTCGACGTGAGGGGCAGGCAACAGGTTTTTTAGGCCCTTTTAAACGTCCCGCAGGATTTTTAACCTGCCGATGAGCCATGTGAAAACACATGTTGTTGATAACAGGCTCTTTCTTATTTGACGCCGGGTGTGAGGTATTGTTCTGTATTAAAACTTTTCTCCAAATGGGAAGGCCGGAGGTGGGGGTGCTCAAGACAAGCGTATGCAACTTCCATTTGTTAGGAGGGGCTAAACACTTATCCCCCATTTTGACCTCGGCTCAGTGAGAGACATAAATGACTAGGCTAGGTAGTGCCCAAGTATTTTGGCTTGTTCTTATGTAATAGCACATTTCTCATTAGTGTTTCCTTTTTAATGAATTGACTAGTACCCATTGTACCATTATTTACAATGCCTTTTTTGGCCCTTAGGCTTTATATAGTGGTTGCACCTCTATGTCTTCAGAATGTGATGCAGATGTTATTTCAACAAATTGTTGATTTTTGGTGTTGTCACGGTTTTACTTGATCATAAACTACTTCCAATATTTCCAGGAACGCACGTGTTATGCATTTAGCATTGGTATTAAGGTAGATATGTTTAAATATGTAGGGTAATAGTTCACATTACTGAAACTAACTGGCCTTTTCTGTTCCTCGTTTATAATTTTAGACCAAAAGTGAATCTTCAGTCATACCCTGAAAATGATAATGAGTTTTTCAAGTGGTAGAAGTGAAATCATCTCAGGAGCATCTTACAAATGTGCTTTAGGTCATGGCTTGAAAAAAATCTGAAGTGGCTTTGTGTAAGTGTTGATGGCAGATCTCTGCACCTAGTGTTCTCTTTTTAGCAACACAGCTTTCCTTCTTTCTTTGTATTGGCATTACTTATAATATTGCCATCCTTACCATTGACGATATTGCTGGTACTTGTAATTAAGTGCATATGTGTTTTTTAACATTAGCAGATGTGGAAAACATCCTAAGTCAGCTCAGGACAGTTACAAACAGTTACAACAGTTTACAAAACTGCACAGGTATGCATCTTTCTCAAACACTTCAAATGTATTTATAGTGGCAAAGCAAAAGTCTAAAAAATAGTGACAGTAAATAACAAACTCAAGAAAACTCCATTAGATTAGAGAAACAGTTGCCACAAGTCAACCCCAACAAGACAAACGGAACAACACTCAATTCTATATTTGCCTTATGGCATCACAAACTGCAGCCTTAAAAGTGAACTCTGAATTTAATCAACACCACTGAGAACATTCTGATTTTGCCCAGCTGTTATCTACTGCAGTCCTTTGTATTGCAAAGTGTCTCTGCTGGTTTGCCCAGCTCATGTAGAAATTGGGCAATATGGCCAAAATCTTCTATCATTAGATTACGATATAGAATGTTCTCTGGTAAGATAGTAAATAAATAATACGAAATGACTACATGGTGAAGACGATTTGTGTTTATTTTTAATGTTAAGGAATCAACGATCTGAATGTAAAGCATCATCCAAATGATGTAAATTTACTGTTACACAGCCCAACTTATATTTGTGACATATATCATCATATTGCCCAGCCTTTATCTTAATGTTTTCCACATGTGGTCTGAATTTGCATTTGATACAGGTGCATCACATGCATCACATTTCTTACTTGAGTGTTGTGTTTAAGAGCAGGCTGGTTTTTGAGGTAGAGGAAGCTGCCAGAGCACAGTATGGCCCGTGGCTCAACCATGGTCACCACGTTAGATGTGGGCAACCAGGGAATCTCTTAGAACTGGCTGGATTACTGAGTACTTGTTTGATGGGCTCGCACGTACATGCTACCACAATGGTAATTCTACTTGATGATGTAAGCATTAGTTATTTAGATTTAGGTAATGTATGTTTCTGTGGTATGTTTCTGTGGTTTTATATGTTTACCACCATATGTCATTTAATTGACCTCTCTCACTGTCATTCCAAGCAAAGGGAATGCTATTGAGTCATATGTCTGAATCATTATCTTCTGCGTAATGATGGGAGAAATATTTGATTGACATTGTGATGCAAGTCTAGGTGTTGTCTGCAGTTGTGTCTATTGTAATAATTCCAAAAGTAAGATTTTTTCCCTATTCCCATACATTTTTCCACCTATTGGTTGTAACATTTTATTTACTAGCTTTATTGCTAAGGTATGGAGACCCAACAACACTACGGGGATCAACAACAACAGCATGAGCACTCAGACATGTTTAAACAAGTCTCCAGTTTCACATGGATTCAAGCAGTCAGTCGACGTCAAACCGGATACCATTTTAGTGGATGAGAGCAAGACTGTAAAGTTAGGTGAGGCAGCCATAGAACTCCGGAAGACGGCATTGACGTTAAATGATTTTAACTTTTTGCCGTCTTCCGTGACTAAATTTACAGTCAGATGCTACGTAGCTCCATCACACAAGGAGGAAACACGGATGCTGTGGGCAATGAGAAGTTAACAATTTCGGGGCACAAACACCCAGAGTTATAGATCAGGGCTTAAAACTCAACCAAGACATTACAAGAAGCTACATACATTTCTGGAACAATTGCATACAAAAATAGACACAATAGCAACTTCGTCATGCATGTTTAGTTTTTCCTTGCCGCCATTCTGATGAATTGTTTTCTTGTTTTTTCCCGAACAAAAATGAAAATAAGACCTAATTTGTTAAAATAATAGCACAATACTGCTTAAACAGCTGTGGAATAGTATATAGTAATAGTTTAGTTGACTGATCCAGCTGGTTTATATATCCACATTCTTCATGAACATGAACAAGATATGAACAAACACTGATAGTCACAATATTGTCATATTATAGAAGAATGGAAAACGCTTAGTATAGTTTGTTTGGGAATATGTAGCTCTACTCCTGTGCTGGTCGGAAAAGTTAACCATCTTACAATGGGCAAATATACTCATATTCTCCTCACCTCTGCTTGTAGTCGCGAGCTGAGACTGAAAGGCCCACGTGAACAGCAGCAGAGAATGGCTGCAGTGGAAACAGACAAGGAGCTCAACGACTTGCTGGATTTTAGCGCGGTAAGATCTTTCTGAAGATTGCTTGAATAAAATGTGCTTCTTTACAGCTCTTTTCATGCTCTCAATGAAATTACTTTCATAGTAAGTCCTCAGCAGCTGTCAAGTAGGTTGAAATGTAAATGAATATCAGGGCATCTATGAAGTCGATCAGGGAATGAGCGACTGTAGCGTGTACGGTGTCCAGCTTTTTACAAGTGTTGAGTTGCTGTTGTGTCGTTTTAATATTAGCAATCACTCAGTCAAAACTGGAATGTGTAGATTGCTTCATCATGCCCACTGTAGCTGCTGGCAGAACAGGATAGGATAGTTTGAATTACCACCTAATCAACTCAGGATGCAACTCAGCAAAGTTTTAGATGGACTACAGTTTACAGTTTAATATCTCTCCTTTCAGATGTTTGAGCCTCCAGTTTCAAACGGCAAGAACCGGCCCACTACTCTCGCCAGCAGTCAGTTTGGAGGTTCAGGTAAGGTTCAAGACCAGATTATTTTCTTCTTCTTTTCTCTTCTGATGTAAACTGACTTTCTCTTCATTTGCCTACTAAATAAATACAATTCTCTGTTCTTATGTATTTAATTATCATGCTTTAAAAAATAAATGTCAGTTTAGTGCTACGACAAAAAAGAAAAGTAATATAACTTTTCTGTCCTTCCTGTCATATAAAGCTAGTCTTGAAATGTGCATGTTGGTTTGTAATTCTCCCCACTGCATCTCCTGTCAGTAAAGCATGGTAGTAATAGGCCACTGGTGCTTCTTCTCAACCCCACATTCATTTCTGGTGTTTTGGATGGTTCCTGTTCTCATCACAGATCAGTATCCCCAGGAAACATTGCCAGGTCATTTTATGTTACGTAGATCACGCGTCATCTCCCCAACACCTCGCCTTGCAGGTGTCCCTTCCCTCACCTTCTCAGCTGTTGTCATTCAATCACTTAAGGACAAAGGGGGATGGGGAGGGCTGATGGAAACAGCCCAATTAATCTCCTCTGCTTACTCTGACTGTTCTTCCTTGTCCTGCAATCTTGCACCCTACTTTTCCTCTACGCATAACTCATTTTCACCTAGAGCCATTATCATCCTCATCATCCTACTCTGCCAGCATAGCCCTTAAGTCAGTTTTAAGTCTTGCAGGTCACCAAAACCCAAGATCGGATAATTTCCTTTATTCTCTTTGGTGTTTCTGGATTTGTATGTTTTGCTTCCATAATCAAAAAGTGGTGAGCTTTTATATTGTCTACCTATCTATCTCTTTTCCCACTGTAGCAGATCCACTTACCCTACACAGACCTTTCTCTGTCACTCTCCAGAAGTGCAGTAGGTCTTTCGGCAGGCAATAGAACTGAAACAGGATATTGAAGCTAAGATGAAAGACTAGACAAACGGTGGCAGGGTGGGGTATAGGGGGCTCTATTTCTTCTTTTCATTTGAGGGCCACTTACATGTTCCTTTGTCAGAGCAAGGTGTGTGCTTACAAAAGAGACAAGTTGATGTTATCAGTCCAACGGCTGCTCATGGAATTGTCCCTCAGCCTGATAATTATACTCCAACAAAAATCTATCCTTTGCGTAGTAAACGCTCCCTCTCACTGGCTGTAAAAAAGCAAACAAAAATGTAGTTTCCTGTGTCATGAATAACATCCTCTGTGTTCTGCTTGAATTTGTGGTATTTACATTGGATTCCCATAGAGACACGTTTTTAAAATCAAGAAAAATCTTTTGCAGGGTGCAAAGAAATGTGTTCAATTGTCCACCTGATCGCATATTTCAGGATATTTAGACAGTATGGGCAAAATGATTGTTTTTAACATAAATTATGTTTGTAATGACATGTTATGAAATGTAGGAAGATTGCCTCTGATGCAGTGCTTAAACGCTTTGGATGGAGATAATTTTTTCAAAACACATTTTTTTAAAATAAAAACATTAGTGTAGATGTAGCCTGAAAGGATTTTTAGAGACCACAGTGGACGTTCTTTGTTAAAGAAGGAAACTAGTAACACCTTTTAGACTTACAAAGGTCTTGATGTGAAACTCTCATCTGTGAGTGGAAGCCAAAAAGCTGTGGCCAGGAAGCAATTAGCTTAGCTTAGCATCAAAAGTGAAAGCAGGGAGAGAAAACTGTGTACGGACTCCATATCCTATTAAAATAATCACTTATGACTCTAATATTGTGTCTGTATCTGCAGAGACCCTGCCTTCTACCTGTATTTGTTACCTTTGTTTGGGACTTTTGTGAGCCACCCTTTGGGCACAAACTACAAAAATGGTGGACAAAAAGCAAGTAAGGCATATTGTATAGTCAGGCGGACAAAGCTTGATCCAAAACTAGAGTGAATATTAGGTTTGTATTTTCCTTGCTTGGGAGGAGGAGCTAAGCTCGAATGTTGTGTTTACAAACCATAAGTGATAATTCCAGCATAGAGTCCAGATATTTACTATGCTAGATGTCCGGAATCTTTGCAACTGTGTGAATGTGTGGGGAACTCCAAAAACAGTTTGAGACAGCTTCACGCAAATGCAGCTAAAAGAATAATTTTAAAGAAAAATGGTCCTCAGTGTTAGGTTCATGTCTGTCTACATGTAGTAAAGATGGCCTTTAAATGCTCTCCTGTTTATCTGGTTACCTGGAGCTTTGCTATCATGCTATGACTATGACTTGATCAAACTGTATTCCTGCTTTTTGTGGAGCAGCTGCCACGTGTTTTCCTTATACAGGCGGTTGGATGCCTTTTTTCCCAGTATGGTTAAGGTTTGGGATATGTGGAGGTTAAACATGTGTGGCTATGGGGAGCCTCCCTTTTAGAGCCTTCAGTGGCGATAATATCTCTGCTCTGGTCTTGTGTGCCTGTTCAGTCCCTTTCACTAGTCAGTTAAGGTAATTTTAGTGCACTTTCGTTTTTTGGTCTCTGGAAACTGAGAATCCTGAAATGTATTTTTAAACTTTGGTATGTGCTGAAATGCAGAAGGGGGGGAGTTTGTAATTTGCATGAGATGTTCAATTTTCCAAACAGATGTGTTAGTGTATTACAAAGCATAAAAGATGTTAAACTAGATTTTCTGTTAAACAATGTAATGTCTGGTGCCATTGCTGTTGGATGTAATATGTTTACACAGTGTTGGAACTGGGGTATTCAACTGTACATGTGAGAGTGCAGCCCACTATTGTTAGTGGGTAAGCGCATACTGTTGTGTTTGAGGAGTCTCTGGTGACTCACAGGTTAAATCAGCCAGGCCTGTGTTATTGTACATTGTTCGGTATTTCATTAACAGTGTTCACTCTCTTGAGATTTAACCTGACATCATGCTTTGTGTCTGTGTGACTCACTTTGCCACGGGAAGGAAGAAGGTGTGTAGACAAAGCAGCGCACTCAGTTATAGGTGCCTGGGGCAGTGTTCATGTAAAAACCAAGTCTTGTCTGCAAGTTCGGTCAACATATGTGCCGGAGTTTTGCTGCTCATGAAGCCTATGACTCAGGCTGGCTGTCTGTTTCCAGTATCTCTTCCTGTATAATTATAGACTAGCCATGCTTAAAGGGGCGTTGTATGCTGGGAGGAGAAGTGCATTGGGGTTCACCAGAGAATTTGTCTGGTGTTACTCACCCTTTTCTTCATTTTTCTCTCTCCAGTCCTAGTAGTCTGTCTGAGTAGTGCACTACTCATGATTTTCTCATGGTTTTGGCACTTGTTGTGTCGCTAATGTAAATTGTTATATAAAAATGACACAGGAGTCTGTCACTTTGTCATCCAAAACTTGAATCATCTGTTGAAGTCGAATTTTTACAAGCAGCAGTGTAAGCTATTGCAGGTACAAAAATTATAACAGGTGCAAATAAGACGAAGAAGTAGTGTGGTGAAAGAAAAAGCAACACATTACATCGCAACCAAAAAAACGTAAACGAACAACATTTTGTCTAAATCAAGAAAACCCTCGAGAGATAGAGAGGAAGAGGAAACAAACTTTTCAATCCTATTTTTAACAAAAACATTGTGCTTGTTCAGAACCAGGGATGTCACAATACTAGGTAGGTGACACCAATAACAATAAATCAAACTTTATATTTCCTTAACGAACACAGCCAAACACAGTATGACAACCTGGATGACAGTGAACTCTAGCGGTCAGGGAGATTTCATTGAAGCTTAGCAACATCCGTAACTCTTGTTATGCAGTCAGTTTCTCTCCTCTCCTTTGATCTCTGTGTATCACCCAGAGCAGGGCTTTGCACACACACACAGACACACAGTGCGGAGAAAAGTGAAAGGGATGAGAAGCGTCGACTTGGCAGTCCACAAACTTGTTGCTCTTGCTATCAATATTAGCTGCTCTCTTTCAACAATGTAGGGCTGAAGAAAACATGATACAGGCTAAAACTCAGCCTTGGTGATCTGGTGGGATTAAAGGGAAACTTAGCCTGGACTCTCTCAGTGCTGCGGTGTGCAAAGCTCGCATCCGTTTTGGAATCTGGTGAGTGGCGGGAGCTCAGTGCAGCAGGAGAAACTCCGAGTGTCCTGGTTCCCTACGGTAGTGGCTAGTAATGGCTATGTGCCTTGTTGTTGCTTTTTCAGTGTTGTAAAGACAAAGTAAGAGATGTTGATAATGTTCAAAGTACTTTTCAGGCACTTTGAAGATTATCAGCAATAGTCTAGTATGGAGGCACATTCATCCAACATCATGAAACAAAAAGAACCATGCAAAACAACTTAAAGAGGCTCTTAATGTTCAGATTTGGAGGAAAAGACTAGTTTTCCTGGACCAGATCAATAAACACAAATTGACCCAAACAAGTATACTATGCCACAAGTCACCAAAGCAACAACAATAGAAAAACAAAACTGGGGCACATTATTAATTTCACTGATGTGTGCCAGGCACTCACACAAGGTAACATCACTGGCATGCAATGTAGAAACCCCATTATATCACTGATACAGATCTAATAAGTTCATGTGTGTGAATACATTCTTCTTCATTTCTATTGTTTTACTCTTGTGGTTGAAGCCATAATAGATTTGTGTGTACATTGATTAGATGATTATTCCTGTATATTAATTAAAAAAACACAATACAGTCACCAGTAAAAGAAAACCCTTTGTAATTTAGCTTTTAGTTTTTAGTGTTTAACGCTGTTATACAGAGTTGTCAGGATTCATGAAAGCAATTCTAAAGACAAATTGATATTTCCAATTAATTAAAAGAACTCTTCTGGAGTTTACTTCATCTGCTTCATCGGATCAGTTGATAAGAAAGAATATGTGGGCACATTTACATTCATTTAAATTGCTCTTTACAGCATCTTAGTCGATCATAATTCCAGTCATGTCTTAAACATTTATCCCATAATTCCATTCCTTCTAGTGTGAATATTCATATTAGTCCTTCCATTATTTTCTTCATGCAGTTCATTGACTCCATTAAATCCGAATTCATACATAACACCTGTTAACCCAACACTTGAGTTTGTCAGTTTTCTGTGAAGCGCTATGTGCACCGTGCTATTTGTGGCATGAAAGGTGATAGCTTCTTTTTCTAGTGCTTTACAATGGAGAATTCTTCTAAAACGGGTACGAAATATCACCTTGGTGTCTCATTAATTAGCTCTGCATCTCTTTCCCGCTGCTCTGATATGCTACATGGTTCTGAATACATGTTAATAATGTTGGTGGCAGATGAAATGTGGCTTGTCTGTACATTTTATTTGGCAATACTTTGTTTGACACTGCAACTGGCTTATTTTAAATGTAGTATTGACAACAAAGCTGTCAAGGAAAGTGTTATGCAGTATCGAACACAAAACATTGAATGTGAGCGTTTTCCTGTGTGGAGCTGGAGTTCTGATGACTTACAGCGGAAACGAACGGTTCATGCATTTTCTTTATCGTCTTTGATTGACGTGCAGAGTGACAGTCAGGCATAGAGAGGGGACAAGACATTGTCTCCTTCATCTCTTATTCTGCTGGTGTCGTGTGTATAGATCACAGTTGTCACGGCAATCTAGCAGCTCTCAGCGCTGTGGACCCATCAGTCTGTTCTACTGCTGATCCTGTCATGATTCTAGCCTGCCTCTCCCCCCCTCCCCTCTCCCCTCTCCGCTTTTTAATTAGACAACAAAACAAAAATATGAATATTCATAGCGCTGAGCTTCATTAATATGCACAATTATGCAAATCAGTACGCAATTAAGCTTCAGCTTTTCCCCAGAGATGCTGTGTTGCAGTACGAGAGGAGATTGAGAGAAAGGGGACGGGCAGGAATTTCTGCTTCACCAATCTTTAAAATCACTCCTTTCAAACACGTTCACCTCTGTGAAAGCTGGAGTGCTCTGGCCAGGGATACGATTGAGACCTTCAGCGTGTGTCTGTGTTAAGGCGAAGGTGTAGGCCAAATGTGAGAGAATAGATGGGGGACGGATGACTGTTGCCATGGAAAATGTAAAGGAGTGGAGTGGGAGAATGAAGAATGTCGAGGATGATTCTGGGAGCCTCATACTGGGTGTTAATTATTCAAACTTCCTACAGCTCAAATCCACGCTATGTGACAGCGCTGTCACTATGCTGTCTCTGTGTGAGCTGTGAACTGAAGCTCCTCAATTGAGGTTACTTTGAGCAGCCTGAAAAACACGTATCAAAGCAGGTCAACTTCATTATTCTCTGAAGTTAGACTTGGTTTTGCAAAGCCTAAGTGTAAATCCTTGTTAAGAATATGTCTGCCTTTTTGTGGTCAATAGGCGTAACCCAGTTCTTTGTCTTACAGGTATTGATGATAGGAGTGGGTCCAGTCCCTGGGGGCCAGGAGAACAGAACAGTCCATCTTTCAACCAGGGAAGGGTACGTTTTATCCTCATTCACTGCATAGCATCTTTTTTCCAATCGTGCTTTCCACTTGCAAAAGTTGTGGAGAGCACCTGATTTCAGGTCCAAACAAGCTGAGCTACAACTAGAAGGTGGAGTTAAAACACTGCAGATCACTGATTGGTCAGGGGGAATTATTACTAGACATCCTGCACAAACCTGCAATGTTTTGATAGCCATGCTACCATCAATGACGGCCACAACCTCCATTACCACAAGCCACATTCTTAAAAATGGCAGCCTGCACTACGCTGTATACTGCACAGTACAATTGCCAAAATACAGACATTTGGCTAATAATAAAAGGATCCAGTGAGTGGGTACTGTCTGCAGTGGAAAACAAATCGGAAGATAACCTAGTAGAAATCGAGTGGAAGCGAGCAGAGCCATAGTATGCAGTGCAAACAAAGCTTTAGATGTCACCCTGCAGAGTGAAACACAACACAAGTTTGGGGATTGTATACCTTACACTCAAACACAATGTGTAATTTGGGCTGATCAAGTTTTCCACTTGCATCTGACCACTGATTAAGCACCAGTCTGGTCGTAGGTAGGAAGCATGTTATCACCTGGTTGTGCACCCTTAGTTTAATACACTCAGTTTTGAGGAGTTTATTAGAAATTGAGACATAAGTAGACATTTGACACATGATCTATAAACAATACAATAAACATATTTCCACTGTATGATAAAATAATAGTGCATCACACTTTTGTCTTTAGAGAGGAAGCTGTGCACAAGCTATTTCACAAACACTAGTCTGTCTCTTTCATTTTTATATCTCATTGATCGATCATATTCCTTTCATCCACAGTCAAACCTGCCTAAAAACTAGTTCTGGCACATCTCTGTTCACACAGCTGCTTTGGTGTTAAAGTGATGTTGATAATGGGCTTAATTGATTATTGTTTATCTTTTTTTAATATCTCTAATGTCTCTGATGTCTTTCCCTCAGGGTTATGGAGAACAAGGCCTTTACAGTGAGCAAGAGGGCATTGCCTCTGCCCCCATGTATGGATCAGGGATTGTTGGTAAGAAGGTTTAAATTGAACTAAGCAGTTGAAGCACCGATACCACAACTTTCACATCATCTTTTTTTTTAGACTCAAAAAGAATCAGGGAAATTTGGGGCCAGTGTTTCTAAGAATAGTACAGCAGAACATGCTTATTGAAATGCACAAGTTTACATCAATGGACTGTGACTGAACTAACACAAAGACTTGTTTGTTTGAGAGAGCAGTCATTCATAGGTTCGACACTAATGTACCACTTTAGGGCAAGCCATATTTATGCTTAGGTGGCAATGGATGAAGGGAGCAGGGTAATGAGGGAGGATGTGGAGGAGGGGTTTTTTGCATGTGTTGTTGTTGCAGTTTGTGTGTTCACTGTGGGGGTGGGGGGTGTAAAGGGCACCCATGCACAAACAAGGCTCTCCCCTGGGACCACGGTAGCCTATAGCTCTCTTCTGTTTAACTGTCAGGGGAGGGGACAGAGGTTTGGCACAATTGCCCCTGAACCATTTATAATGGGCCAATTTGTTGTTGTTTTGCTGTCCGCAGCCATAAATACCACACATCATCATATACACTCATACAGCAGATGGGAGGCACCCAAATGGCGAAAGGGGAATGGCCAGATTGTGATTTAATATTGACATAAAAGCCCAATTTTAACGATCATGACCTGATTTTATATTCTTTCACAGGGAAGGCTGAGCGAGGACCATACTCATTTGCAACACAGGTAAATCAGTCAGAAGTATCCCCTCTTCTGTCCCTGTGCCCTTTCCTGGAAATTCAGTCCCTCAGTCAGTTTTTCTTTATCATACTGAGTTAACTGCCATTATACGGTTTGACTTTTACACTACATACGCTTTTTTTTCCCTCCACCATCTCTAGCCGGGCTTTATGCCCAGTGAGATGCCCATGCCCAGTCCTGATGCCCTGTCCCCGTCTGGACTAAAGCCCAACTCCCAGTTTTATTCCTCCTATGAGGGAAGCAACTCTCGCAGGAGACCTTCACAGGAGCCCATTGGTAAGATTGTGAAACACTGTTTGAAGCACAGTGTTGAAGACAGTCATGAGATTTCATTTCAGAAAAAGCTGTCTTTGTTCGGATTTATATTTAAGTCTGTGTTTGTCATCGCTTCTGCTGTTGAGGTTTTAAAAAGTGCTTGAAAAATCTCACTTCTGCTTAGTTAAAGTAAGTGAAATTACTGAGTGCTCAATGAGGAAATATATCAAATAATATCAGACTAGAATACCCTTTGAGGCATTAACCCTCTGAACCCCAAGCAGATTCAGGGATTTTTTGGGGTCAGATTTCATATCATTTTATATAATCAAAAAGATGAAAAACGCAATTCAGATGTTTATTTTACAAAAACATGTAATAAATAATATTATTATTATAAATCTATTTATCTATATATATATAAATCTTATTATAAACAACATTTTACCAAGTGCCCACGAATGTTGCCAATATAGGGGGTAAACAGCCTTCAATTCAACCAGATATTCACCTAATACTGTCAGGTAACATTTCTATGAAGTGTCAATATCAGGTCAGAGATGATATGAGAAGTTTTGTTTTGTGACAACATTTTTTAACTGAGCCATGTTGGTTTTGAAAAAGCCGACTCTTCAGAATGAAAGGGATCACTCAGTTTAGGTCTCAGCTTAGTCATTGCCTCCCAGTTGCGCTGAGGAGCATAGATATTAATGTTTATACATGATCTGGTTGGTAATTTTAGCAATTTTTCAGATGAAATATCACAATTTTAGGCTGTGATTAGCCATTGTCACACTTGAACAATTCAAGGGCCGTCGGAAAACTGAAAATACGAAAAAGAAAACATGCTTTTCAAACCCACAATCAGGTTTAGAGGTTCAGCTTCTTAATGAGTGGTCACAAGACAGATGGATAGATTGGTTCAGCATGACTTTGGAAGGAAAGGCTCTGCATAAAGGAATCTCTACGGTGGTTGTATAGTCAATCTTTGTGTGTGCATGCTTATGTGATTTCTCCCTGTCTTCCTCCCCTCAGGAACACAGCCAAAAAAGATCAGGAAGGTGCCCCCTGGCCTGCCCTCCTCGGTGAGTACTAGCATCCAGAAACGTTGTAGCCCTGAACTATATCGCAGCCTTCACAGTCAGTCCATGGGAGCTCATGTTGTCATGTTTTACGCCCCTTTTCACATTCCATTCTGCATCTTAAGCCTCTCCTTGGCTTGCAAAGCAGGAGAATAGCTGCAATACAGGACATCCAGCTCTTAACAGCTGTGTATCTGCACCGCCGAAGTAAGAGAAAAAAAACGGAGGGAAAAAAGCCGCTCATTCACCCAGTCAGTCATTTGCAGCATGTATTTATAGTGTGTTGTATTTGTAGGCCCTTTACTTTATGGCCACATTTCTTCCCCTCTGCCAAGTATACCCGTTAGATCACTGAAGGGAATTCATACTGGGGTTTGATGGTTCGTACTCCACCTCATTTTTTCCCTCCCACTCTCGCTCTCTGGGCACCCGATTTCCTCCTCTTCTCTGTTTCTTCCTTCCCCCTCCTCCTCTCTACCCCAACCCCCCCTCCTTCCCGCCGCCTCCCTCCCCTTTCTCTCTCTCCCTCCCCCATCCCTCTATCCCAGCTGCCAGTGGAGTTGGCTGCCGTCCAGGATTCGGCAGATGGTTCAGTAATTAGGAGTGCATCTCTCCGCTCCCTCTTCTCCTCTCCCCTCTTTTTCCTCTCCTTTTTCTCTCTGTTTAATCAAATTACAGAAGAAAACTTCAGTCCATTTGGATTTGAGTTTTGCAGACGCAGTTTGATAGTTGCTTTTCGTCGAGAATAGTCTTGATTGAGAATGCTATGGTCATCAGAACACTGGATCCTTAATACGTATTATACCACGCACTACATCTGACTGCATCTCCCATTGAGTGGCCACAACTCTCTGTGTTTAAGTGTGAATTATGTATCTGTACACCATTCTCAGTGTGTTTCTGTTTAACAGGATAAAATGCAAAAGCCCTACAGAGATGGGAGACACAGCCCAATAAAATCACTGACACTGCACATTCGATACATAATGCTCAGTGCTCCAGTCTGCAGAAATGTTGCAACAGCCTGTTTATTGAATTAAGTAGTAAAACCAGATCGTAAAAATAGATTCCAGCCTAGTAAGGAACACATACTTTAAAGAGCTGTGTTTAATCAGGTATTTAATGCATATATATGTGTTTTTAGTTTGAAAACTTAGCTGAGGTCCAGATATTACTTTTAAGGGGAAATACATTTCTGCTTACCATCATTAACAACAGAAGCTCCCAGGGAACTTTCTTATGAGCATCTCTAAAGAAATACACCATATATTCTATCTACTGCATGTCATTCATGCAACAAGTTATATAGTTTGTTTACAGTCATAAAGTGATTTATGAGCAGGTTTTACAAGTACTGAACTGAACATTGTCACTCTTTATTCTTCTGTGAATCATTTGTAGGTTTATGCATCAGCCTCAGGAGAGGATTTTAACAGGGACAATGCTGGCTACCCGGCCTCCAAGGCAGGAAATGTCTACCCACCACCATTCTACATGCAAGGTCAGTTGAAACAAGATTTACCATTACAGCCTCCCCTTGTTCATTCTGTTGGGTTTAAAAGTTCAGTCTTACAGAGAAACTTGTTGTTAATGCAGGATTTAAGTCATCTAAAATATTCTGCTATAGCCAGTACGGTTGGGAAATCAGCTCCCTATATCATCCTTATGGGAGTCCAGTTAAACCTAGGTCCTGTAGCCGTAGGCCGGAGAGCACCCTGTGGTGCCTGGGTGCTGAATAGTGCATCACAGTTGGATGAAGTCATCACAGTAATGTGACAGGTCTCATATGTGGTCCTCATTGTCTTCTCATCTCCTGTGGCTGGTTGTCCCTCGCGCTTCTTGCTCCCCCCCTTCTCCACTGGATGCCCCCTGCCAGAAGGCCTCCACCCGCCCTCTGATCCATGGGGCTCTGCCCGGTCGATGGTTCAGCCTGGTTATTCTGCCATGCTGGGAAACTCCCCCCATCTGAGCCAGCATGCTCCCTTCACTGCCATCAACCCCCAAGACAGACTGGTGAGTTGTTCCTTCGCACTTTGCTCTTGTTTCTCTATGAAGGCATAATGAGGTCTTTGACACTTTTTGACTAATGCATCATTGAGGGCTTCTGTCTTGTTGTGCATTAAAATCATTGGCTGTCTTTGCTTCCCAGAAACGGCAGCCACTGCCCCTCTCTCCCCAAAACTACCCCATGCATGGCAGTGAGGTGAACGGGGCCCACTCTGCGGGCTTCCACTCTGGCCCAGGCAGCTTTGGAGTCCCCAGCCACACACCCCCAATGGCTGAAACCATCATGGGTAAACCCTTTAATGTGGGCTCTTTTCTTGGTGAAAAGTGCTCTTTATGTTCTCATGCTATATTGTCACATAACAGATATTGAAACTAACTGAAATGCATTTTTCTTCCCAAAAGCCAATAGAGGAGCTGTACCTGGAAGTTCAGGTGATGAGATTGGAAAAGCCCTGGCTTCTGTAAGTAATAACAAAATACATATTTATTGGCAATTCCTTTACATAAGACTTGAAATGCTCTATATTATCATCTTTCTGTAACGTAATACATATAAAGAAAAAGTTGCATTTCTTTTAATTAAAAACCAATTCTTCCTCTGTCCAGATCTATCCGTCAGACCCGCACAGTAACACCTTCCCCCCGTCTCCGTCTACTCCCTCTGGCTCTCCACAGGCTGTATCAGGTGAGGGAATCGCTTTAGTCACTTTTTCCTGAGGCCTCAAGGGGAGCTGACTGT
This sequence comes from Serranus cabrilla, assembly GCA_903364295.1. Lineage (NCBI taxonomy): Eukaryota > Metazoa > Chordata > Actinopteri > Perciformes > Serranidae > Serranus > Serranus cabrilla. The sequence goes on along the minus strand of CAFUXE010000779.1, from coordinate 31,651 downwards.
TCTGTTGGTTCAACATGGGGTCTTTCCTGTTGTTTACAGGGATGATAAAATCTTTAGAAATGCATTGTTGTTGTTCTGACTAAGCCTTCATGGTTCTTAGCGACAATGTAGCTCCATCTATTGGGTTAAATGTGGAAGTAAGACATTAAGTTAAATTCCTTGTTTGTTTTTTTTCCGTATCAAGGGATCTTTGCTTTCATCAGGATGGTACATGGTACACATTTTAATTAAATAACAGCTAAAAGTCAGTTAAACATTAGGACATTCTTTGACTGCAGTTAAGTCTTAACTACTTAGCAAATATAAATATGGGATTTTCTGTCGTCGGAGTAGTCAGAGTCAGTCGCTGTCAGGCTTTAGCCCTTTGTTAGCGAGGCAGGGTGGACCATCATCAGCTGGGATCAGCTGATGATGGTCCAGACATTATTCAATTTTTGGAAGTGTGTTATTCCACAACTCTGTATGCTACAACTGAGGGGAATAGTTTGCCCCATATAATGGGAGTGGGGGACGGTGCCATTGATTGGATAACATTTTAACAACCAAGCTTGTTTAATTATTCCTTCCACCCATGTCAGTGAGTTCAGTAAGACCTTTTCCTTGTGCTGGCACTGAACAAACACGAAACAGAGATAAGACTCTCTTGACATTTATTGCATCTGATTTTGCATTGAGCAAGTTGTAAGAAATGTCTCACCGACACGCTGAAATCTATCCAACACTCAGATAAACTTGTGTTGACATTGTATCTGTATTCTTGTTGAAATCTCTTTCATTTTTTAAAAACTTGCAGCAGACAATTGAATTGTTTATCACTACTGTAAATGTAACTCATGGTACAGCATCCACAGCTTAACCTTCACTTGATCTTACACACACACAAACACACACACACACCATCCAAATATAACTTATGAGAGAGGAAGGGAAAATACAGTAATATATAAAGAGGGTGGGGTCACTTCCCCATTTGTCTCTGCACTGAGCCCATTGGTGAGACATCAAAAATTGACACAAGGTGAAAAAAGAAAAAAGGGAGGAAGGGGAGGTTATTATGAACACAATAAATAAATAAATAAATAAATAAATAGGGAAATACCTTACTTTGAAAATATGGATTTGACTCATACTTTTCGACAAATTGATGTCTTTATATTGTAGCCATTTCTTCTGCACATGGTAGACAAACAGCAAAACATGGGTTTATTGTGTCTTTGACTAAACGTGCATCATTGGTAGCATTTGATCAAACTGACCCACAAAATATGATGATGTAGAGAGATCATTATTCACAAGCACCTGTGGGTTAATATGTAGGTATCACTTTAGAGCATGAGCTCAACTGATACAGTACATGAGGACAAATATCACAAACAGAACCTTCTAATCTTCTTTTGTCTAGGCTCTGCATCCCAGTGGACTCGGTCCTCTGGCCAGGCCACACCCTCACCCAACTTTGAAGGTGAAATTCAGCCCATGGTGAGTCATAATGTCTTTTCTTTTTCGTGTGAAAAAGACAGCTGAAGTAACGCACAGGGTGCTGAAGTCATTCATGCATCACCTTCTGCTTTCTCACGGTCCATTTTTCTTCATTCTCTGTAGCCAAATAAAATGGAGGACCGTCTGGACGAGGCCATCAATGTTCTTCAGCGTCACGCCAGTGGACAAGGAGGGCCGGGCCTGGCTGAGATGCACAGTCTGCTGTCGTCTGGTTTAGGGTTACCTCCAGCCTTCACCAATGCAGCACTTGGATTGGCCGGCCGCCTGCCTGGACTGGTGAGATTAATGAATAGCGTCACAGAAAAGCCATCAAAAATGACAGAATTAAGTTTGATATTTTCAATTAACCCTCTGAACCCCACAACCCGCCAGCAGGTTTTACGTAAAAAAAAAAGGAACCAAATCTATACTAAAAACAAACCATTTGCACTCATCAGATCCTGACAAAAATTTGGCGTTATACCTATGTTAAACTGCGCGAAAGACATTTTTGAGTTCTTCCTACTTCTAAGACTTGCAGGACTTATGCAGGGCAGTGTAAACCAAGCCCACATGGAGCACAATGTGACAGGAGCAGATAAAAAACGTCCCTGAAACAGCCTGGGGCTCAGAGGGTTAAACTTAAGTAAAAGTAAACTGTGACAGCTGTATACCTACTATTTTTTCCCTTATGTTTGTACTGTAATTTCTTACGAGATCATTTAAACTCTGTTAAATCCTTGTTCTGAAGATGTCCAGTCACCATGAGGACTCTGCTGGTCTGCCCTCTAGTGGAGGACTTATGCATGGTCACCACGGCGCCTCATCTGTCCAGCAAGGCTCTCAGCCTGAAGGTTTTACCGGTGAGACTTTCTGCTCATCTCTTCTCCTTTATTTATTTTTCATGTTAGAAAGGGCGGTGATACTTCCATGACCTCATTGGATGTAGTAATGTTTTTAAATGTATCTCACTGTATCTGAACTCTCTGTGCAGGCCTGTCCGGTAGCCTGAGTCGCTCCAGTGGGCCTGATATCAAACGAGAGGACAAGGAGGATGACGAGAACTGCTCCATCACTGACAGGTCAGAGGACGAGAAAAAAGACAAGAAGGCCCGCCATGGAGCAAGGTGTCTTAAAGTTTTTTTTTTTCTTTTTTCTCTCACATGTCATCCATACTGCATGAGATTTCATAGCATATAATGCTGCTGTGTGGTTAAAGTATAACATGTGTCAGGAAATAGTTTTTTAGCTTTTTTTTAGATTATATTATTATTTCATTCAACAGTAGATTTTTTGGGCACTTATATAATAAGATTACTTTAGTTGTACCTCAGTCTTTTCTTTACATTAAGAAGGACTTACCAATTACTCATTTATTCTTGTTTCTAAAGATGAATTTACTGGATTGTTGAATTCCTGCCCTGTTAAGGGGGGAACCTCACTATTTGGAGATGTAATTTACCATAAAAAAGAGAAGGAACTTGTTTACAGGTGTTTTAAAGTTTGAACAAGATCAACACTTGGAAGTAATAAAATCACAATAGTAAACACTGCTACAAGTGTCAGTCACATTATCTCTCAAGGAGAAGCTGTGTTCTGAAATTACACAAGGCAACGACAAGGGTGGGAACATGAGAGAGAGCTGCAGAGTGCAAGGAAGAGTTGAATATTTAGCCAAATTAATTAGACACAAAACATAGAATACAGGATCCAAGTTGAAAAATACAGATGCTCCCCTTTAATCATGGGTCTTCAGATGTGTCGGGAACTTTTATTTCCTCCGGCTCCATTATTCCTGGTACCATTTGGTCAGAAACTGATGAATTACCAGGGCCAAAGCCTCTTGTGACCCACCTTCGTAGCAGTGTTTGTTATTGTCATTTAATTGGGTTAACATGGAATACAACCCCTTTCCATGTGGTGTTGACATTATGAGTAAAATGTTTTGCAAACCATAGCAGGGAAGTTATTATCAATGAACTGTACCCATACTGTTGTTTCATTCCCTCCTCATCTGCCATTGGCTAGTCTGGATGATGATGAGGATGATGAAGATCTTCCAGTGGAGATTAAGGCTGAGCGGGAGAAAGTGAGGAGGATGGCAAACAACACCCGTGAACGGCTACGTGTTCGGGACATCAACGAGGCTTTTAAGGAGCTGGGCCGCATGTGTCAGCTCCATCTGAGCCACGAGAAACCGCAGACCAAATTGATCGTACTGCAACAGGCCGTTAACGTTATTCTCAACCTGGAGCAGCAAGTTCGAGGTCAGTGGGTGTCCAGGGAGGAAGGAAGAGGAGGGGAAGGGCCTCTTTACAAAATAAAACTCCCACACGGCTTCACTTCCCAGATCCTCACACGTCCTGCCTGTCATTTCAAAGTCTTTTTTATAAATTAGGTGTGGTGATTTATTTGATCCACACATTGTGCCTGTGAGTTAAAGCACTTTTTGCAGTTTATTCTTAAAATGATCAACAACATGAGGACATGTGATGAGGAAATGAAGCTGTGTGACTGTTTTTAGGACATGCCCATTCTCTAGTTCATCTTCTTAGATTTTCGTGCTCTGGTGACACATACAGGACTGCTGTTTATTCTGAAGCAGTATGTGTTGCCTTGTCTTATAATCGGCCGTCTGTTTCCACTGTGAAAATGCTTACATGTGTCCCTGCCTCGCTGTTCGACTGTATTAACACATCTTTCTGTGTGCTCATTTGCTTTTTTTCAACTGTTGCATTAATACACAGTCATTTTCATTTCAAATAAGTTATTTCAGCATTACGATGTCTTTTTTTTAACCTTTCACTCATAGTGTAGCTGTCTTTTCAGCATGTCATGTGTATAAACCTGTCGTCAGCTCCGTTGCAGTGTCTCTATGCTGCATGTTCCAGCCTTTCAAGCATTAACCCTTCAATTTCCGAGACAAGCGTTTCCATTCCTCCACTCGCTCCCCCATCCTCTGTCATTTTCTTTTTTACAGATATCAACAGTGACCCTCCTCTTCCTCACATTCAGATAAATACATCTCGTACTGCTGATGTATTTAACACAATGCCCTCAGTTTCTCCTCTTGGCTTTTTTTCTCTGTGGCTCTTTCCATGTTGGCAGAGGGTGTTGCTTCCTCTCTCTCCCTTTCTCTCTCCCTCCTCATAACTTCTCTCATTCTGCTGGACAGTCAACATATCCCCTCAACTTCCATCCTGGACCTCAGTGACTAAAGAAATTGTTGGTTGGTTAGAGTTCAGGACAGATTAATTAGACTTGGTCCCTCAGGATCGTGACCTCTAGTATATTTGCTCTTGGCTTGAGATCATTTAGTGCCATGCTTACTCAGCGCACAACACTAATTTTGCTTAGGTCAATTAATTCATTTTACAAAGATTTATTTATCATTTATACACAGTAGATCTGTGAAAAAACTGCTCGCCTCCTGCAACACAGCCGCACTCCACTGGGATGTTCTTCGGCAGTTCCACTGCTCTGAGCAGGAAAAAAGTTAAAAACAGTCTTATAGCTTTAGTTCAGCAAGAGCTGTGATTTTGGGTTTGTTAACCAGCCCCTCCACCCCCCACTTCTCCTCCTGGCTGCAGCAGCGTTGTCTCGGTGACCGATGAGAACATGACTGCCGAGGAGAAGGAGCAGAGGGAGCGTGAGCGCCGCCTCGCTAACAACACTAGGGAGAGGGTGCGCGTGCGCGACATTAACGAAGCCTTCAGAGAGCTGGGCAGGATGTGTCAGGTCCACCTGCAGAGCGACAAGGCCCAGACCAAGCTTATCATCCTGCAGCAGGCTGTCCAGGTCATAATGGGCCTGGAGAAGCAGGTGCGAGGTAGGTCAGCCAATACAGGAAGCTCTGATCCACAGAGACAACCAACCATCTCTTATCTGAGCTGGACAAGTTGTCAGTCACTCACCTGTAGGAAAATCTCTCTAATTTTGTTCATACTTTGGCTTTCTCTTCGCTATTTGCTCGTATCACATGAAGAAAGAAAGGGAGAATTTTTGAGGAAGTATATCCCTGCTTTTTTGCCAAAAGCCTGCAATTGCCATCTTTCTTTTCATTTTCCTGTCTTGCTTTCCCTCTTTTCTGCTCTCCCTGTCTATTACTGACTTTTGCATGTTCAAACCTCTGTCTGAGGGTTAAACATAATGAGACAATCCCAAGAACTCGCCCTTACTGTTTCTAATGTGTGTTTGTCCATTTTTTTTCAAAGAGCGTAATTTGAACCCAAAGGCTGCCTGCCTCAAGAGAAGAGAGGAGGAAAAGGTTTCAGGCGTGGACCCCGGGATGCAGCTCGGCGGGGGTCACCCTGGTATGGGAGGAGATGGACATATGTAATTCTCAGGTCAGTCTACAGAGTCTGTTTATTCAGAGCAATATGACACTCTGGGTTGTGATGACTGTGATTTGATCTTAGGCACAAGGCTGCAGGCCAAGTGCAGAAGATAATCATCACTCTCTCTGCGTGATATTGATTAAGTAGCTTGTTTTTGTTTTCCACCCAGATATTAATTCCTTTTTCTTCTTTCTCTTGCAGTTCCTGTTGATTGTACAGCCCTTAGAACACGTGGCCTTAATCTATCATTGTCATGCATCTCAGTGTGTGTTAATCAACTTTTGGAAAGCACACACACACAAACACACACACACACACACACACAGCTACACACAGCTACACACACACACACACACACACATACACACACACTAACACACACAAACACACACACACCTCATTACTGACAAAGCAGGTGGCCACATTCCTGACTATGAATACAGAAGTAACAAGCACACTCTCACAGAAAGAGGGCAAATGTATTAATCTCAACATGACAACACTTTGAACCGAGGACACCGGTTTGGAGACAGTGGAAATTGGACATAAGGACATTCTTATGATCATGTTTTTGTAAGACATTTTGAAAAAAAATTGCTTTACATGTTGGGAGCAAAACTTGTTTGGATCAAATGAAACTTTTTTTGGATCAACGGCTTGTGTGAGCAGAGTTAGGATTTGATTGTTGGATGATTATTGGCATTCCCATCTGAAAAGCAGGTCTTACATTCTTCACAGGCAAAGAGGGACACTCGGGTTTACATCTTATATGATTGAAGAAAACCTGTTTAAACATGTGCCCGAAAAAGGCCTGATGCATAGTGTTTAAGATGAATTAGCCATCATTATTATCTCCTTACGTGATGACTGAATACAGAGGTAGGCTTGGAGACATCCAGCAGCTAACTGGCCAGTCAGAGCTGACTCCTTTTTTTTT
>CAFUXE010000779.1:3047-24865 GCA_903364295.1 Serranus cabrilla | reverse complement strand
TTTTTTTTTTTTTTTTTTGGTATGCTGGTATTTCTGGATGTTTTTTTACATATATATAATTTCTTGCTTTGGCTGAAAAGGTGCCACAGTCACTGACTCACCCGTGTGGTGGGTTATTTTTAGTTTATTTTTAACTGTGGATCCTTGAGTCTTATCTCTTTAAAAAGTCCTGTACATCTGTTATGGTCACTGCCGTGCAAGTGGAACGGAAAGACTGCCGGAGAGAGACCCTCCAGCGACACAAACACGAGCAAAGACTCGATACAAATCCTGAACCACAGTGAACCAGATGTGCACGTGCACATCGCAGCTGGTTGGACTCGAGCACACGGATGTCTCCGTCACCGCTCAGCTCCGTCACCATCATGAAGTCAGTCGTTCTGGTCAGCCAGTGTCACATCCGCCTGCCCCTGTCAAATCACACCTGAAGACTCTGTTACAGCATGGTGAACTTACTAAAGTCTCACAGCAATTTGTTTTGTGGTCACATTTTGCTAGAAGACAGAAATAATTGAGTATTGAAAGGGATCATGAGTGTTCCTGCAGCCCTGTAGAGAATTTTCTCGCCATTGTTGGACTTGTTTTGGTTGTTGCTGTGCGTTGAGCATTTGGTGTTTTGTTTTTTTCCCCTTTTGAACAATTGCAAAGCCTGTTGTAAGGATCTTCCTTTTTGTAGAATTGATTTGTCATTGTTTTTTTATTTTATTTTTTACTTTGTAAGATAGTTGTATGAGTTTTATCATTTGGAATGCTCTTTCTTTTTTATTTACATTGTTTAAATGTAAGACGACTCTCGATTTAGATTCCAGGAACAAAGTGTTTTCTTTTGTGCCAGGTGCTTAGAAATGTTTGAAATGACAAACGTATCTGGCTGTAACATCACATGTTGTGATATTGCTCTCTTTAAAAAAAATGCATGTTTCAACACAAACCTGTCAGGCCAGTTGTAATTGGATTGTTCTGGTATTTGCGACAGTTTTTCTTAAATGAAACACAATATTTTTCTTCAGCACCCCCGTCTCCTCTCCCTGATGTCCAGCTCGCTGATGAGCTCGTTGATTAGTTTGAAGAAGAGGCAGTAGGGGCGGTCTGCACAATCTGCAACATAATTCACTGTTTCGTTACGATATGAAGCATAAAATGAATCAAAAAGGGTGGCCTTAGTCATTTTCCTGACTTTGGGAGTTTTGATAATGGTTACTCACCAGTGCCTGAATACTCCTCTGCTACATGGTGGATGATGTTGCATTTGAGGATTTATAGGTTGTACCTTTTTATAATACAGATGTATAAAAACATATATACTTCAGTAACATCTGGCAGTGTCTCAGAATATCTGAATGAAGAATTACATTGACGCCGACTGCGTCCGTGTCATTAAATGTAAGACGACTAATAACCTGGTCTTCAACTTTGACACTGAAAACTACTTAAAATGTTTCATCTTTTATGTACTGATTTTGTTAAGCATAATTTTGTCCTTGACTGGCATGTGCATTGATATGTATGTACAGCTGTATGATATGTCAGCTTTATCATTGTAAGCTGATACTGATATGTAACAGTATTTGGTTTTCTACCTGTCATTTTATCACAGATCTTGCCCCACGGACTAGCCCTGAACATTATTTTCTTTGTCAGTTACTCTAACCTTTCTGCAGAGAAACGTGGTGTTGTTGTGATATGAAAAATCTCTACTGAAGACTTTTATTTCTTTACATGAAAGATATGTCTGCAGTATCCAAGGATCAAAACATGCACCGGATATTCTGTTAACAGACCCTTTCTGTCCTCCACAAAAGATAACCTGCTACAGATCTCTCTGTCTTCACTCATGTTTGGGGACAACATCTATGTAGGCTATGTCCTCAAAGTGCCTCCAGTTTCCTATTTTTTATATATAAAGTAGATATAGAGAACTGTTGTGTATATAACAGTAATGTAGCAATAAATGTGCCATTTTTAATAACAACCACCATGTTTATCCCATGTCTTTTTTTTTTACTCCATAAATCAGATGGAAAATAATTGAGTTTTCTTTTCTGCGACACAACCAGGCAGCGGTCGATCCAGTCAATATTTTATTTGTGAAATTGAGTTTGCCCAACTGGGACAGGCCAAAAACAATTATTTCATATTGTGGCCAGCAGTACTACAATAATATTTATTTATAGAGCACTTTTCAAAATGAACGTTATAAACTGCTTCACACACAGCAAAATGGAAGACAATTTATAGGTTAAAAAAAATAATTTACTGTATCAAAATCATTACATCAGGGGGAACGGTACGAGTAGGACAAGGAAGTTAAATACAATTCAAAGAAAGAAAAAATTAAAGAAAATCAGGAATGGCAACAAAAGTACGTTTTAAGAGGGGATTCAAAGGAGACCAGATGTCATAGCTTAGTTTGTCCGCTGTGGGGCAGAAATAAGCAACAATGTCACCTCCAGCTGCCAAGAAGTACACTGCGCTCCTGAATACACACTGCAGCTTCATTATATTTGGTGCAGATCATTACAAACATAGCAGCACTCCTCAACGTTATTGGAATACTCCCTGTTTTTGTGAGTCAGTACACATTTATTAGTTAAGCTTTTTAATTGCTTTTTAGGATGTGTTGAATTGAAAGATAATATTGTTAGTATATATCTTTTTTTCACCTGCGAATTGACATGTATAGATATGGAATTTTGCCATTATAATAAGATTAATTGTGTAGCTACAAACTATTTTTATTTTCCAGGAGACCAAACAACCCAGTCCTCCAAAGCAAGGGAAAGCTCTCCCTCACTAATAAATGCACAAGGGTATCGGATGCCCATATAAGAAACTACAATTCACATCGATATCTCTCTTAAATCTTACATTTTAGATATATTGTATTTATATACGGTAGTATTTATTTGAGTTAAGAATATTTTTTCCTCACGTAATTGGTAATTTAGTATCAATTTAGTAAGACCAAGGCTTTATTTTATATCATATTATTCACACATTGCTCCAATATGAAAACACATATCCACGCCCTCTTAAAATAATGACATGTCATTCTTTCAGGTTTTTCAGACAACAAAAAAAGGAACCAAATTTGGAATATATGATATTTAGACAAAAGAGGTAAAAAATGACTCAGTCATTATTTTAGGAAGGTGACGATATGGAAATGTAGTAATATATCTTCGGATGTACATAATAAAATGTATTGTTGTTGTTAAAGGCTTTTATTTTTTCGAGTAACCGGATGTACGTCATGCACATGCGCACAAGGGATAGCCAGCAAACCATAATCGGAAGTTCTTCTACAGTTTTAAAGCGGCACGTCCTGCGATAGGAGGACATCTACCAGCCAAAATGTTGGGTAAAATGATCGGTCAGAAGTATGTGGCAATTGCCAAAACATGGTAAGATTTTCCCTTTTATATTGTACTAGTGATAAAAAGCGGAAATAAGTCGGACATTCCGTATACAGAATATCGAAGTGTCCTTAGCAACATTAGCTGTTAGCTTAGCCGAGGTCATCATTTGGGGACATGCTGACTTTAGCTATCTGTCAGCTAAACTCAGGCTTAATAGGTCTAAAAGGACCATCATAAAGTTAATTAAACAACTTCGACATAAGATCCTCTTCAAGGTGTTTTTTATCATGATAAGAAGATGTGAATTTCACACCTGTATTGCTCAGTTTGAATTAGTTTAAGTTAGCCGACTAGCTAGCTACCTACTGATCTCACCTGAAGGGCTGGAGCTTTTCAAAAAAATAAAAGAATGCGTCCATTAGTCATTGTCGGGACAAGAGAAAGGTATTTGGTCAAATTAATCTCTACAATCAGTACTGTGGCTAACAAGCTCACTGATGTAGTGTGAAGTTGCTCATGTTTGGCATGTCAACACATCTTTCTTATTCTTTGTGGACTAAAATGTCTTATGTCAATGTTAAACAATAACATTGATTTTGATTCATTACGTCAAACACTATAGTGCTCCATCAAACGGCAGCAATAATGGCATGTATTTTTCATTTGAAGGAGCAAAACGGAGAAAATGGCTCAATCCGGTGGAAAATTGTAAAAACAAAATTTTAAAGAAGGGTGTTAGATTCAAAGCCTGATACTATAGAGTGTTATGCAGTGATGACTGTGGGATCAATAATTGTTGTAATGGGTTTCAATGGAGATTTTTCCTTCAGGGTTTGTATTTTAGCTTCACAGCTTATTACAGGTGCTGAGGTTGAATTTCCAAAATTTGAATGAAAAAAAAGATTCATACTAAAAAAATGTACATCCCTGAAATTAATCCCATATGAATTAACAGAGCCACATTTTTCAGGAAGATGATTTTAATAAATGAAACAACTTGTCCTTTAGAATTAGTATTGCCTTCACCAACTTTAATATTTTCTCAGATAATTTTCATTAAGGGTAAATAGACACTTCCAATGGAAGATAAATTCATAAACCTTGACGATGTTCTTACTCCACAGGGTCCCAACTCTGGCTGTATGGGGCACAGTTGGAGGCGTCGCGCTGGTCCACTTCACAGATTGGCGAGTGATTTTGGATTATGTCCCCTACGTCAATGGCAAATTCAAGAAAGACGAGTAGTGGCTCTCAGGTTAGTGTCAGGCAAAAAAAAACATATCTAGACGGTCCTTTCCATTTCTTTGCCATTCTCTGTGTCATTATTTCTGCACCTACTGTATCTGAAACAAGAGCTGCTCAGTTTCAACCTTTGCATCTAAACTGGCTTTAGACTATTCAGAATGATAACAATAACAACTATTCAGATTTACATTAAATGTTATTGTTTATTTAAAATTTTCTCTAGCTATGTGTTTCTATTTACCCAGGCCCTAAAATAAGATAATTAAGCAAAGACATTTAGAGGTGTTTGCAATATGTTTTTGTTTTTTATAATTTTTAAACTGTAATTTTAGACTCTGCTCTTAAACATTAACTTGTGCATTCATTCAAAGAACAAGGCCAGTCTTGTTAATTGTCAAATATCTCTGACATCGTAGACACAACTGTTTGTGAAGGGACAGTATTTCTGCATGTTTTGCTTGCTGAGAGTTAAAGTTGTAGCCTTGTGTAGGCTCTGAACATTTCTACTTTTATGATAAACGATGTAAGATTCAGGGACATTAGGCCAGGAAGTTTAGAGGTGTCAGGAGACCAGAATCCAGGACAGTGGCCTACTTTAACACCAAATGCAGCAGCTTCAAATAAGACAGGATGCCTCAAAAACCTCCAAACACTCTGCAACTTAGTTATTCAGCTTGAAAATTTGAAATTGGTGTTTTTTTAACCCACAGTTCTACATAAACAAAGTTTTGAAAAGTGTTTGAGTATGTTTTGTGCTTTAAAAAAAGAATTATGATTTATGAACAAAAATGTGCTTTCAAGTGTCCCATGATTATGTCAGCGTTGATTTGTCTCTTACAGCAAAATTGCATTTCTACTGTTTAAACTAAAAACATTGTTTTCCCCAGTCAGGTTGGTGCTGTTTTTTACACAAAGACTAATAATGAACAAGAACTGCTGCAGCCTGTACCTGGTGTGCCAGGCCTCTGGAGGCTACCATCTTCATCCTGCAGCTCAGCCAACATGGAACTTGTCATCAACCTCCTCTGAAATGCACTGGAGTTTGTCATTTCAACGTTCCTCCACCAGTGCAAACTTGGATGGAAGAAACATGAACATACCGATGATGAATGGACTCTTATTTTCTTTTTCAGCTTAGTTTGGGGTCAGGTATTTATTATAGTAATCAGTCTCCTCCTGTGTGTCGGACCTGATTAACATCTGGAAAAATGTCATCTGCCTTTCATGTCAAACTGTAATTGTTTTAAAGACGAGAAGTAAAGTATGTGAGATGTATCCTACATTGTGGTTGTGTATATTATTTCACCTGCTTTGATTAAATGATTCAATATAAAGTGAGAGGTATCTGTATCATCAGTGCAGCCCCATCTGTGCAGTTTGGCTGCTGGACCAGATGGTCAGATCACAAAAGAAAATCCTGAATTGAGCTTCTGATTTGTTGGTATATCCCTAGAGACTACAGCAGATCACAATAAAATATGTAGGTTGTGTTAACAGGTCTCAGTAATAAAAATCTAATCAAAGTGACTTTGTTGGCATGGAAAAAACAGAAAATGTATGTAAACAAATATTGTGGTTGTGCAGTTATAAATATGAGCATACACTGTATATATTAAAAGCATGTGAACATACAGTCCATGTGTTATTAAAGCAGCCAAATAATGTGACTGTTCCTGTGGGTAATTTAGATTTTTAGATGGTGGAGCTACTTTTTTGGAGTGTGGATCTGTGAGTTAAAGTCTTACACTTTAAGTGCAACTAAAGGTTGCTGTGGAGTTAGCAAAAATATCCCGCTCAGAATAACATTTCTAACCAACCAAATGCACCAAATACCACAAGTACAGATGCAAAATGACCCTATGTGATGTTTGACCAACCAAGCATTTTAATTTAGTCTACTGTGCTTTTAGAAATGCATCATTCTACAGAATGTATTCAGGCAACTACTGTGTGCACAGTAACTAAAAATAGGTATTTTTGGTTTGAAATAGAAATCATTTCTCCTAAATGTGGTGGCGTAAGAGTTCAAAAGTACCTACAAATGTACTTGAGAAAATATAATTTAAGCACATGGAGTGCACAGATCATGTGCACAGTGGTGGACTGTACATTTACTCGAGTAGCCTGCTGTACTCAAGTGCAAATTAGAAGTACTTGTACTTTAATTGAGTTTCTTTTATCCCACTTTCTATTTCTACGACACTACATCTCAGATGGAAATATTGTCCTTTTTACTCCACCTCATGTATATGATAGCTTTAGTTACATACAATTCATATAATATATATATATAAATGTGATCAATTAAGCAATTTTTTTCTTTTTTTAAATGTACCTTTCGCCCTGGGTAATTGTGACAGCATTCTCAAATTATTATTTACTATTTTCAGACTTTATAAAAGATTAAATCTTCTAATGGAGGAAAATATCAGCCTAAAAATCCATAATAGTCTAATCTTGAGTTAATAAATCAAAATGAGTCTCCTGAACCAACTACAACAGTAAAATCCTTTTACACTAACACATAGAAATCTAATGATATAGTACAGCAGTCCCAGGGTTTGCTTTTGCTTTTATAATTTAGTTTCCTGATAATACTCACATACTTCTACTTAAGTAATATTTTCTTAATGACATGTAATTGAGTATTTTAGCTGTTTGGTATTATTACTTTATCTGAAGTAAAGAGTGTGAATATTTCCTTCACCACTGGGTGAGACCCAGCACGTCGTTTTCGGACTACTTTCTATGATTGTGGCGGATGTCTTCCTCCCATTGTGTTGCAGGGCCGGCGGAGTGATCTGGAGTGGTGAGGGTCCTGACTGGAGACAGACAGCGGGGATCGATAACAAACACACTCGGAGAAAAATTATGACTGCAAGAAGAGGCAGCTAGCTGGCTTCTTATCTTTTGTAAGCCGGAATCACATGCAGGCGAATCAAGACAACCAGGACAATGGAAAGAAAAGGGTGAGACTTTTAAATGTAGAGTCGAAGGAGTTGTTAAAAAAAATAAGTTTCCCTGCAGGAAATGCACGCATGCATACACGCGTTTTGCCGTTGAGAACAACACTTAGCAAATGACTAGTTCTATGTTATTCACGTTTTTGTTGCGTTAGCTAAACATATCCTTTAGATAGTTATCAATTTAGTACGGTTGTAAGCTTGCAACTTTGAACAATGGTGAGTTAATTGATATGCTGTTACGTTGACGTTACCGACGCCGCTAGCTTGATTAGCTAGCTAAGTTTCATTGTTTACACACGCTTGACTTGCGGCGCGTTGGGCCCCGGCACAGCTACCACAGCAGATATCACACGAATCGCCAAATACATGATTAAAACTTATAGATGAAGAGTTTGCTGCTTCGTGTGGAGTTAACCACAACTTCACTCTCTGCACAGCAGTACGCTTGTAAAGACAACCAGTCTGTTGTGAAAAAATTACAAATCTGTAGCAGTTAACTAACCTGCCTCAAAGCTCCACCTACACACCCAGAGATGATCCACACAGGTGTTTCCACTTACCGTGGCCGATTACAGCACCTGTGGGAGGGTTTGCACTTAGTTGACTGACACACACAGTTGACCAACTCCTTGTAATCACACCTGTTAAAGCGGGAGAGCCTTTTATTTTTAAACTAGCAAGCAAACTATGCCCCACTTCAGCCTGTGAAGAGATTCATTCATTTAAAAAGGTGTAATATGTTCCATGTTAAAGTGTCTAAAATGTGTTATATACTGTATAGAGTTGTGTGTTTACATAATCCCAAAACCTTTCCAACCCAGTGAAATCCTTAATTTAAAACAAGGAAGTGATCTGTTTCATTTGGAAACCTGTCAGTGTTGTTATATCCTGACTGCTTTTTATTCAATTTTAAACCATATATTTCCAGTACACTTTCCAGACCGTGGCTGCATGGTTTTTAACTGGATGACAGGTTTTAGTCGTCAGACTTCTGGATCTTAAGCTATCAGAGAAATCAGCTGAGCAAACGCTAGAGGCAGCTTAGCTTGCAGCCCCTCCTGGACATCCTGTGTCAGAGAAAAACAGATTTTTAATGTGAACCTGCTTTAGTCAGTGTTTTTACTAGTTTTAATCACCTTGTTAGTTTGTTTCAGAGAGAATAATTCTGCTCCAAGTAAAAACCTCCTTAAAAATGATCACTGATTGAATCCTAAACAGGACAAGCTCCCTGTCGTGATGGCAGTGGTGGTGAACCAAACAATTCCCATGCTGATTTTGTTCTGACTGAGAGACCCATTAGCGGCCAAAAATATCACATTGTGCATTTAATGCCTCCGGTGCTGAAGAGGTAAATCTCATGCTGATGACTCTTGTTTTTCTCTCCAGTGTACCTGTTAAGCGCATTCTCAACAAGCCCCAGATAGTCCGCAGTCTGGGCAACAACCTTCACACAGATGTGAATTCCAGCCACTCCCGGGCTGGATGGTCGCTCCTGACCAAAGTGCAGCGCAGCAAGCACAAGCATCTCTATGACATCAACCATCAAATCAGGGTGAGACTGTGTTTGGTTTTGGTATTTATGAGGCATAAATGACTGTGTAGTAATGTACCATAAAACAGAATGATCATTGATGCTCTTTCACTCATCAGTGGACAGTTTTAGATTAGTATATATAGTGCCCATAAAACATATTCACCAACCATTTGCATGTGATTGTTTTACATCATTCAATCAAAGTGAGTTTAATTAAACCGCCTGACAGTCACTGCTAGAGCAAGTGTATTTAATGTTAAAGTGAACCAGAGTGATCAGTGCAGGCACATTTGGCAGTAATTACAGCCTGGAGTTTATGAGAATAGTTGTGTGTCAGCTCACAATCTTGACACTGCGGTTTTTCTTTGCAAACCTGCTCAAGCTCAGGTTGCATGGGGACTCATTTTAGAGTGACAGTCTTTGCTGTAGACAACATTCAAAGCATATCTATGGTTCACAGTCTGAGCAGGGGTTCACTAAACATGGCTCTTGCTTTTATTCCCAACCCGTCACGTATGGACACCCCCTGGCTTCCGCTTTGAACTCACATATACTTACATGCACGTTTAACCGGACCGGCTACTGCAACAAGTTACAGAAGCTCGGGGAGCCGCTACTTCTAGACTCAGTGAATATTTGTATACTTATTTTAATGTTCTGGGTGTCATGACACCCCACCTTTTATGGCAAGTTATAAAATGTGTAATGTTCAATTTCTTATTAGACCATACAACCTTCCTACTTTGTTTCAGAGTCTCCAACATCCCTTCTGGCAAACAGTAGTTGGTTTGTCATGAGACTGTTCTAACAGTGCCTCTCTTTTCCATTATGCCATAAAGCTGCAACTGATAAATAGCTTGGGTTACAGTTGTGGTCACAAATATTGGTTATCCTCCTTGATCATTAATAATTGGTGTCATCCCTAAAAACATAACTATCGGTCCTTATCATATGCATTATATTTATATTATTTTGACACTAAATATAGTGCACTAGGTAGCAAATGAGGAGTGATTTTGGATTTAATTGATTCCTAAATTTTGGTAATGAAACCCTGAAACTATATCTGAGTTGCTAAAGAGAGTTTTGTTGCCTCTCTTACTGGGAAACTTCTCCCACTGATTGTTTTATGATTGACTGATGATTGTGCTACGAGGGATGTTCAGTGCTTTGTAAAGCCGACATCATTACAGCCTTTTAACTGTTATTGCATCATAATAACCAGCCCAGTTCATTGTGTCTTCACACTCGATAGAAGGAAATATGGGATGTAAGAAGTACTCCATGTTACTGGCAACGCTAACAACATAGCAGTCACATAGCCCTGTGTATTTGTAACTTCTCCCTAGTGTCATTGACTAAAGTTGGATTTTATTGCATAAGAAAATTGGTGGAAGCTGTTTATCAGAATATATTCACGTGTTGTTGTCTCTCTTAAAGGCCAAGCCTGATTTAAACACGACACTACCAGTTCGACAGACAGCATCCATCTTCAAACAACCAGTGACCAAGGTAACAAATCATCCCAACAACAAGGTGAAGACTGACCCGCAGAAGGCAGTGGACCAGCCGAAACAAGTAAGTCAGAGGGCACAACAACATTTCAGCTTTCTCTGGAATGTCTACATATTTTAGTGTTTTCAGGAAACTATAACCTCAATATTAATACTATCGAAAGGCATGAGTAAAAGGAAATCACTGTTCGTGTAAGTAGTTGTTATGTTTTGTATAGCTGACTGTTATGTATAGTGTGCTGAAGGGTTTATTCAACCTAGTTTAATATCCTCTTAAAGTATGTAACAATGCACATGTTGACTTTTTTTGGAAAATTGTGTTCAATTCCTAACAAGTAAATTCTTTTTTGTTTCTTCAGCTGTTCTGGGAGAGGAAGTTGAGCGGGCTGAATGCATTTGATATCGCAGAGGAGCTGGTGAAAACTATGGATCTTCCCAAAGGCTTACAGGGTGAGGGTAACAAGCAACACAAATCAAACCTTGTGTTTTAAAA
The DNA here is from genome assembly GCA_903364295.1 of Serranus cabrilla. Taxonomy (NCBI): domain Eukaryota; kingdom Metazoa; phylum Chordata; class Actinopteri; order Perciformes; family Serranidae; genus Serranus; species Serranus cabrilla. The sequence continues at coordinate 13,754 of CAFUXE010000779.1, read as the reverse complement.
CTGGAATTTTTTGAGAAGACTGACTTGTTCTTCTCTCTTATCCTCTGCCAAGGTGTTGGGCCTGCGTGTTCAGATAAAACACTGCTCTCTGCCATCGCCAGCGCTCTGCACACCAGCCCCGCTCCGGTCACTGGACAGCTCACTGCTGCTGTGGAGAAAAACCCCGGAGTCTGGCTCAACACGACACAGCCGCTCTGCAAAGCCTTCGTAGTGACTGATGATGACATCAGGTACGATGTTCACTCCTACAACACAGCTGTAGTTTCCCCCCTGTACTGTTGATCAGTGCAATTAATACACTGGAAAATGACAATAGGCTGAATCCATCACTGCTGGCTCTGATGAATGTGAATCAGTTTAACTGTAAACATGCAGCCTATTGTGGGTAATCATGTTTATGTTACTGAAGATGTTGTTTTTGGTGCATATAGTGTGTATCCTGTGTGTGAAAAGCACAGAGCTTAAAAAATACTAGGATCAGCCTAAATTACCACCAAGCATGTTCTGAAATTTAGTTTCTGCTTCTACTGTAAAGTGTTTCTTTTTTTCTCCTCCAGTGTTGTGAAGAGAAAGTCCTCTGCATCTCAAGGCTTTTCCCTCTTTTCAGTTGAAATGCAGAGTTCAACCTCTAATAAATCCTTTTCACAAAAAAGTCTTTTTAGCTGAAAGGAAATTTGTCAGTACTTCTTTTGCCCAACAAAAATATCCTAGTTGTGAAACATAAATTAAATGTAAAAGTGATTTAGAAAAGCACAAAGAATCAGATGACAATGTCTTAACATATTGCACTGCAATACATTTTCCTCTGTTTGTGGAATCCTGATCATCCTGATCAAGTTTTTGCCATGAAAGGTTTCTTTTTAACTCTTGCAGACTTTTTATTTTTTTGTCCTTGTGGCTCTCAGGAAGCAGGAGGACCTGGTGCAGAATGTGAGGAGGCGGCTCGAGGAAGCCCTCACGGCTGATATGTTGGCTCACATAGAGGACACCGCTGCAGACGCAGCAGCGGCCAACAAAGTGGAGGAGAAGGTGGAGCAGGTGGACAAGGAGGACAAGGAGGAATCATAGCCAAGGTGGAAAAACGCATCGATCCTTTGATTTTCTTCCATTGTTAAGAACCGGAGCATGTGTAACGCCTCTGTCTCTTCTCCCCACAGACTCGGTTGACATGAAGATGGCTGGTTAACTCTTTTCATTTTCAAACAATTGGCTCCATGAAGATTTTTTTATACACTTTAAAGTGAAATCGACCCTAACTGCAGACATGCTGCAGATTTTGTTTACCTAAACAAAGACTTTTCTTTCTTAATTTTTATGTTGTTGCTGTTTTTTTTTACACATATAAGTGTAATCCTGGAAGGGTGCTTAGAGTTTTCAGTTCATTTTTACCTTTACTAATGTATGGCAATTTTCTTTAGACTCTGTACTGTTTAGTATTTTCGGGAAACAATGGCATCACCATTTCACTATAGACAATATAGTGAGTTAAAGGAAATAACTGTTTCTGTAAGTAGTTGTACTTTTAAGGCAGTTTATGGCAGTTGTGGATAATGATACAATGCAGTGTTACATTTATTTAACAGCTGTTCAAGCTCAAAGTTAAAAACACAAACCAGATGTGTGCGACTGACGTGTGTGTGTGTTGAATGTAATGGGAATATTGATTGTGTTTATGTCTTAAGTGTGTTTCCTTTTTTTTTTTAACATGTTGCTCTTTTATATATTTTACTCTGGCACTGTAGGTAGTGTGTTTATGTTTGTAAGCATGGAAAGGTTGCAGTATGTTTACATGCACACAGCACCCCTGTGGCTTAAGTTTTACAGCTCAAAGCAGTGTTATTTCTCACAATAACCTGAGTTTACATAGTTTTGATGCCGAAATCAAATTATCAGTACTGTCTCACCAGCTACATTTGAGTTTCAATCCGTAACAGAAAAGATGTACCCTCAGAAAATACAAAAACAAATACTGATGTACCTCATAACAAGATGTACTGTACCTCATTACAAGATTCATGATTTGTCTCTGTTCCACTGTGTCACTGTCAAATAAATGCAGCTCTTTCATGACTGGTGTTTGTTTGCTTCATCATTATCATTCCTAAATCCAGGAAGTTGTTGTAGGTGTACATGTCTTTTGATCTTATGTTTAAGGTTTTGGTTCTTTCTTCTTTAAAGGATGGGTTCACATTGTTGAAGTCCATGTTAAATCAGTACTTGTATGCCTATATGTGCATTATATAGACGTCTGTGATCATTCTTAGTGTCTGTGCCCTTGTTCCTCAACTTAAGATAGCTTATCAGGGTGTCCCATTTCACATCTCTCCATTATGTCTTAATTTGTATTTGATTTACATGTTTAGTTAGGGTTAGGGTTTCCATATCAGCATGTGAGCTTGAATTTATGAAAAACCTGTTTATGTGGTGCAATATATTAATATTGGCAATAAGCATATTTGAAAATTAAAATATTTATATGTTAATAACAGAGAAATGCTAACATTGAATAAATAATACAGTGCCTTTAATCTCGTAGGCTTTTCAGTATCCATTAAGTGTTTTCCTTTTGTACACCTATTGTTCTGATATGGTTACAGACTTTCCACCTCCCTACACTTGTATTATGAGTGTAATTAATTTGCCATAAGGCAAAGCTCAAGATTAATTTGATTAAGCATTTATAGTATATTCATATAAAATAATCTAATAACATTACCATTATTTTGGCTACAATAATGATGTAGTGAGCATCTGATTTCATGATATCCCTAACCTATCCTCTCATTTATTTCATCTAATTTATGGCACAAAGGGTGGTTTACTGTGTTTACATTATTTAAGACGAGACTATTGCCCTCTATGGTGGTTTATATTGATTTTTCTATTACCTAGAAAGCACAAATAAATAAAGGTACACACACATACTGCATGAGCATCCTTGAGGTCTGTTATTGGACCACCCAAAACACCTCATTGGTAGCCATGATGAACACACCCAACTATGACCAGATTTTTTTAAACAATGCGTTCACAGTCAGAATGCAGGAAAATAAAAAAAAAACATTATTTGAGAAGAAAAAATAAAATAGTGCCCTGCAGGCTGGCAGACACAATAGCGGTGACAGCGGCGGTTTGACGCTCTCCCCTTGCTGCATGTGGCCTTTGAACCCATTGTTGTGTCGCGGGTGACGTCAGTGCCGTGTGCGGGAGACGGAGCGGCGTGCGCCTGGCGAGACAAAGGCGGCGGACCGACCGGGGTCAGGCAGCAGCAGCAGAGAGCCGAGAATCACTGTTTTTTTATTTTAACTAAAAAGGTAACTGCTAACATTGGATTTTCAGCTGCAGTGTCCCTGACGGTACGCAGAATGAAGACCCAGTGACACTCCCAGGGATGTGCTTTGACTCCACGGAGAGAGAAAAAACAACAGTGGCCTCTTTTCGGTTTTTAACGTTTTTCTCCAACGCCCCCTGTTTAGCGTGCTAGCTAGCTAACCCAGCTAGCTCCCTGTAGCGCTGCACAGCACAGCACTGGTCTCCTCCTCCTCCTGGCTGCTTCTCATCTTTCCCCCTGAAAAACTAGGCGACAAGCGAAGATAGGATCTCGTCGACAGAGGCCAGATAAAGTAAGTTCTCGTTGTTTTCGCACTTGTTTAATTTTAAAAATCCACGCCGCTGCCTTTGAAAACGGGCACAAGTTCGACTGTCAGAGCCGAGCTAACAGCTAGCCGAGCTGCTCCCAAACAAAGGGGTCGACAACGTGACTGAGTGCCGACTGTGTGGAGTTAGCCAGTTAGCTCGGCTGTGGAGGCTAACAACCGCTTATACCCATATTTTATGTATTATTTTTGAACCCGATCCGTATATATAGGAGTGTGGGAAGTTGGTGCCACGCAGGCTCTTTGTGTCTGCGCAGGGGAGCAGTTTGTTCAGTTGTGTTGAAGCGGACATGCTTTATCCTGACAAAACAAGCAGCCTCCTGGATGGTTTCAGTTGTCAGACAAGAAGCAACAACAGACAAAGCAAGGCGCCCAAATCAACACTGCTAATGCATGCTGCTGTTTATGAGTGATCGGTGGCTCCAGGGTGCTCAGCTCCCCTTGTTTTGATCTTTAATTATAAACAAACTCTTGACTATTTTTTGTTATTTTTCCATTTTTTGTATAATTTCAGGAGAGGGTGAGCTCACTCCCAACACATAGGCATCCGTGATCTGATGTGAGATCCACGGAGAGACTATGCCTAGCCCTTTATTCCACCCCGAGATTATGGACCACGACGTGGTGATCAGCAGCCAGCACAACGGGGTCGGTCTGCCCCGAGAGACAGACCAGGAGTCCCGAGAAGAGGACCACCAAGAGGCGCTCCGCTTCGCCCTGGACCAGCTGTCACTGATGGCCCTGGAGAAGGTGGACTGTGGGGGCGGTGGTAGCGGAGGCGGCGGGCTGGTCGACACTCTGGATGGGACCCAGGGTCCTGGCTCTGAGGGCTGCAACGGCGTGGGCGGAGGGGGCTACGTGGATCTACAGATGCTGGAGCATCCCAACGGGTCCCGGGACTCGCCGACGTCCTGCTCTCCATCCCCGGAGTACTACGGCTCGGGCGGGTACCACATGGCCGGCTCGCACCCCATGCTCCACGGGGAACAAAGCTCCGTCCTCTGCAGCAGGAAAAGAAGTGTCAACATGACTGAATGTGTGCCTGTCCCCAGCTCTGAACATGTGGCTGAAATTGTGGGAAGACAAGGTAAGAGCATGTGTATGTGTTGCTGCTCAGTTAGAGATAAATTATTTGGTGTTTATGTTTATGGACAGCTCGTTCAGGCAGCATGCAACCTGGTGGTTCTTTGTTTGGGTGGCAGTCTGGTGAGAGGAGGGTCTCTGAACTTTAACAGCCTGAGCTTGGTGCTGTGAGCAGACTGCACTCACTGCTTGGGTCTTTAATGCGTGCATAATTCGGGAGCTCCATTAAAAAGCTTTCCCTACTATATTTACATTGTATATTTAACAGTATTTAGACAATGCCTTGACATGGAGTGAGTGAGAGAGTGTGGTGGAAGAGTAGGAGGAGGGGGGAGGGGTAGGAGAGGGTCAGACAAAGCGGCAGATTGTCGGGAGTCTGGACATGTCTAGCAGCCTGCACCAAACAAAGAAAATACACCAAAATGTGCAGATTTTATACATCGTGGATCATAAGAGGCGGCGCTGAACACCAACATCTTATTTCTAACTCTTGTAAATGTGTGTGATATATTGGTATTGTCTCAGCTGAGCAGATTTTAAGCCGAAACGGGGCAGCAGGCGCACAAACACGGGACTGGGCGGTGTTACGCCCTGCACCCAGCTCTGTCTGCCGATGCTGCTGCTCGCGCAACAGCCGCTGCGTTTTCTGGTTTTAATTTTTCTTTCTTTGCTTTTCCATTTTTACCAACACGCGTCCTCCACTTTAAACAGACTGATGTTGTGGGTTTGGTTCGGCCGTCGCAGCCGCGGCAGCGTTACGGCATTGTTCCCTTTGTTTGAAAAAGCCATGCTTTCTGCTTCCCAGAATGACATCACACTCTGTGCGCCCTATTGGTCGCTGGGAACGAAGCGTCCGTATTTAAAGAAACAGAGCACACAGACAGTGGATGCTGCTGGAGGAGCATGAGTTGACACAAGCAGTGCAGCAGCTATTGACTTCATGTTTGGGTGTACGCGAATATCCTGCACACCTATTGCGTTTTACATGCCACTGATATGTTATCATGATGCATTGATAAAGCACTCAAACTGGTGTGCTGGGGTGTTGATTACTGTTTTTACCCAGCAATTTGAGTCATTATTAATCTCCATATTCAAAAAAATATTTATGCAGTGTGTATTTGTTTGTGTATTTATCAGCATTTCCAGTTAATTAGGTACAGCTGCTGTGTTTTGAATTAATGCAGTCTGATAAAACAGGCAGGGTTCCTACCAGGGCTGGAAATCCTTATTTTTAAATGTGGTTTTCAAGATTTGAAAAGTGCTTGAATTTTGATTAAAATGATTGAAGTCCACTTACAAACAGGTGGCACATTTCTTTGTTTTTTTTTCAATATTTAAATGCTTTAATTTTTTAAATATATACATAATCTGCTGTTTCATCTACACACTCACTTCTGTGAACCAAAAAATCTTTTACCATTTAAAATGAAACAATCCTGTTCTCGTATTTTTTGTTGTCTCCCGGCGTCTTGAATCAGAAGCTGCAAAAGTCCCTTGATCCCTCATCTGGAAATGAGCAATATAGTTTGTGCTTGGATTATATAAAGAGGTGTTTGTAATATAATGTGTGCCTCATTTGTATTGATGAGTGAAACAACACCGCAAACTACGACATCCAAAATCAACCATAAACTCACCTCAATTTCAACAAAACTGAGCATTATAACCTTCATGTAGGCAGGATTTATTGTCAACTGTTGCATCAGACTACATGAGTTTTATGAGGTGTACCTAATATACTGCAAACAGAATGTCTTTGGCGCTGTTCTCATTAGACTGTGTGTCTATAATAAAATCACACTTATGTAAGGCTATGTTATAAGTGTGTTTATACATGTGTGGGTGTGTGTTCGAATGGGTATAAATAATGATGTTTCCGTGCTTCTGCATCTTCCAGGCTGTAAGATTAAGGCCTTGCGTGCCAAAACAAATACCTACATAAAGACTCCCGTCAGAGGTGAGGAGCCAGTGTTCATCGTGACGGGACGCAGGGAGGACGTGGAGATGGCCAAACGTGAAATAGTCTCCGCGGCTGAGCATTTCTCTATGATCCGGGCGTCCCGCTGCAAAGCTGGAGGGCCTGGAGGAGGAGGAGGCACCTCTCTGCCAGGACCACCACACTTACCTGGACAGACAACCATACAGGTACAGTAACCCCCGGTGGCTCAGTCATCATGTGTTTTATAACATCTGTAGTTAGACTAAAGTGTTGCTCTTCTCCCTGGTCCAGGTGCGAGTGCCCTACAGGGTCGTTGGTTTAGTTGTCGGACCAAAGGGAGCGACTATTAAGCGCATCCAGCAGCAGACTCACACCTACATCGTGACACCCAGTCGAGAGAAAGACCCGGTGTTTGAGGTGACCGGCATGCCAGAGAACGTGGACAGAGCAAGGGAGGAGATCGAGACCCACATCACCCTGCGGACTGGAACCTTTGTGGACCTGCAGGGAGACAATGACTTCCACTCCAACGGCACCGATGTCAGCCTAGAAGGCCTGGGCGCTCTGAGCGGAGGGCTGGGGGCGTCTCTGTGGTCCAGGGCCACTGGCCACCAACATGCTCCCCCTCCTCCTCCACCCTCCCCACCTCCTCCTCCTCTCCCCATGTCCATGCACCACTCCTCCAACCGGAAGATGTCCTCCTCAGTAGCCTATCACACGCACAACGGCGGCATGAGCTCAGACAACTTCAGCACCACTCGCAAGGCCAACGAGGGCGGCAGCCCCACGAGCCCCTTTAGCACAGGCTCCAGCAGCGCTGGAGGAGGATTCACTTTCGGGGGCGACTCCACCCCGGGGCTGCCCTCTTCAGATGAACTTGGCTTTGAGTTTAGTGCCGCCAACATCTGGGCGCCTTTCGTCAATGGTGGAACAGGCAATAAGACGGCCGGCTCCTCCCAGCAGCAGCCTCTACGTCGCAACAGCAGCGGCCTCAGCGGCGGCGCCATCACTCCACGATTGTCTCCAACTCTGCCTCAGGACACGGGCGTGGGCCCCCTGGATCACCCGTTAGCCCGTCGTGCACAGAGCGACCCCCTCAGCACTCTCTCCTGGCTGCAGTCTGGAAGCGCAGGAGGCGGCTCCTTCTCCGGAGCGTCCAGCTCCAGCTCCGGCGGTTCGTCGACCGGTTACTCCTCCTGCTCGGCCTCCTCCCTGCCCGGCGGCTCACCCACTGACTCGGAGGGCGGCGGCAGCGGCGTGGGCCTCAGCTCGGGGATGCTGAGCCGACTGAAAGGCGGCTCCGGTCCTGCGGTCGCAGGTCTGGTCGGCGTCAGCCCCGGGATCAACAGGGACTGCTTTGTGTGTTTCGAGAGTGAGGTGACGGCAGCCCTGGTGCCTTGTGGCCACAACCTGTTCTGCATGGAGTGCGCCGGGCAGATCTGCCAGTCAGCTGAGCCGGAGTGCCCCGTCTGCCACACCCCCACCACACAGTGCATCCGCATCTTCTCCTAATGCCCCAGCAGGGGGGCGGGACGGGGCGGGGGGTAAAATATGAGGGAGGGGGAGTGGGGCCGGAGCGGGGCACCAGCTGTGGCGGAGGAGACGGAAGGATTCACACTAATAACTTTCACACACACGGTGGACCATAATAAATGCATAATAGAGATGATGATACTATACGGATGTTGATTTATTGCTGATAACTGTCAAGATTAATAATAACAATAATAATAATGACAATGACTTATTTTCAGAGTGAAGTTAATTGAAACTGGTCTGCAGACAGTTGGGGCTCAGACAGTGTCTCAGTGGTGAACTTATGGAAGGAAACTAGTGTCTTATCTCTCTTCAGGCCTTCATTTTGACCCGGAGCAGCCCGCGCCGCTGGCTGCCGGTCTGTCTCCACATTTTCTTCATTCTGGCTTCTTCAGATCTCTGCCTGCTTTCTCTCTCACAGCCTTTCCTTTTGACACTTTTGTACTTAACAGATATTTTTCGATGAAGCTGTCAATGAGGCCTGCACTTTTCTATTCCCTTATTTTAATGTTCTTGACAGGACGCAAAACGGCACCCCTCCCCCTCTTTCTTGCTTTCTCCTCTAACTCTCACTCATGCTGTTGTTTTTGACATGAAGTGGCGAGGGTTGCTATTTTTCTGTAAGCTTGGAACTTTTTTAAAGGTCCCCACGTAGTCAGGCACCTATCAGAACAATACACCTGAGGGACTTCTTATGGACTTCCTGTTTCTCGTTGCCACACAAAAATTAGCCATCAGTAATGCCAAATGAACTCTATTAATAGATGTAATTCTTGATCAAATTCAGTAACCTGTTGGATGAAATTGGAAGCACCACATTCCAAATGTGGCTGCTGCATCAATCACACTAATTCTCCTCTGAATAAGTGAGAAACGTACCGTGAGTGTAGGAATGTGTCTGAGGCTGTACGTTTGGGCTGCCTGACAATCCCTTTACATCGCTCTCTTTCTCTTGCGTGAGTATGTGTGTGAATCAGTCTGCCCCTTCTTCACTTCACTCTCAGTCTTACAGCAAGTCTTTGCTCTGATCCATCCACACCGGGACATTTCCCTCTCACATCCTGTCTGTTACACTCAGATCGGCTCGTTTAGCGTTTTCTACTAGTTTTTGACTCTTTGACTGTCAGTTGTGTGGCTCGCAGACATATTTTGAACTCTAGGATGAGATAGGGCTTCTCTGATGTCACACATGAATGTTTTTTTGTCCAATAAGGTTATGGAGAGACATGAAACGATAACAAGGGGCTCGATTGAACCATTTTTTTCATGCACTGTATCTCCCTGCCCCTCTAAAAAGGAAAAAAAAGAAAAAGAAAAGAAACAGCTCTTACTGTTTTTTGTTTTTGGTCTTCCACCCCACTCTCACAGCAAAGCTGTATGGCACTCTCTCAGACGACACGCCGTCATATAGCGCTGTACTCCCGGCCAAATGTGGTGCACTATATGGTTAGTTGTTTGAGATTTGTCCTTTGTTTTCATAGCATTACTGAGTAACTCCCGACGAGGCGGTTGCATCCTGTTTTGTGTTAGTGGTTTTTAAAGAATTCAGTGTGAGTTTGCAGTAACTGCCTCCTATAGTGTTAATACTGTACGTATGATGCGGGCGGTGTCGGTGCGGGCGATGGTACGCGGGAGTGGCCCTTATACAGCGTGCTTGGAATCAGCTCATAGAATGAGACAAGCCATGACAACAGAATTAAAACGACACCTAATTCTCAAAGGGCTTCCTCTGACTGCACAGACACATGATCACATTTTCAGGCTCACACGGCGCAGTAGGTAGAACTTATCCTTCATGGCAGCTAGTAGCTAGGTCATCCAGGGCTTCCAGACACGCTTTGTGTTCAAATCCCAGCAGCTGCAGAATGTTTTGCTTGTCATTTTGTTTTAATTATACGTTCAAACTGTCCCTACACGGTCATCACATCGGGATCCTGTCAGTAGGGCATCGCAGGCGCAGCGTGTCCTCCTCTGTGGACGTAGTCTCGGATCAGGACGGGTTGTAGGGTTTTAATAACAAGGGAAAAAAGGGTAACTAGAATAATTGGTGAGAACGGGCAGTTGCTGCTGTGCTTTGGTGCTCCAGCCGGTATGATGTTAAACTTATTTGCTGTCTGACTGTTCGTTTGCTACTTTAGGCGACAAGGGCCGCACAGAGGAATCTAATAAGCCGCTGTCCTGGTTGAGCGCAGCAGTGCACTAATTGTAGGAAAAACCTGCCCAGGAGCTGAACCGGTAGTCTTTGTGAGGACTATCCCATGGTGCTTTGGTGCAACTCTCTACTGAAAAACGGCAATGAACAAACCCAGCTGGTGGTGGGAGGCCTTTTAGTTTGCAGACTGAACTTCTGCAGTGCTTGCAACCCCGTTCATACTCTCGTTGAAACTGGCAACCCACCCCCGTCGTTGGGCTCTGATGTCAAACATTTCGTTGTGTGCGCACTCGGAACAGATGCAGGGCCGTGAACGCGTCCGAATGATGAACAGATCA
>CAFUXE010000778.1:4696-17330 GCA_903364295.1 Serranus cabrilla | reverse complement strand
GTGTGTGTGTGTGTCTGTGTGTGTGTGTGTCAGAAACACACTCTTTATCCCTGGAAAAGACAGATATAGGGCGATCTGTGGGATTAAAATACCCATCGAGGTCATGTGGCTTTGCCAGTGAAACACACACACACACACACACACATTCTTCCACATCAGCACCTGACTCTGGGAGGTCAAGGCCAAGGCCACAGCTGTCTGTGTCTCAGGGGTTAAAGGTCACTGGAGCTCAGGAAGTCACTCGTTCACTCAGTTTGTTTTAATTTCCTAGAAAGAAGAAGTGAGAGTTTGTTTGATGTCTGTAAACTTCTGGATAAAACAGTAATAATTCTTGATTTTCTAAATTAAATATGTCTGTAAATATGTGTTCAGGGGTTTGGAGGTGCAGGATGTGATGCTGATGAAGGTTTTAAACCGACTTTGTGTTGCTCCTCTCAGGACGTGTACCACTCCCACCGGCCCAAAGAGAAACTCCTGGACAGCAACAACAACGAGAACTCGGTCCCCAAAGACTTCGACACCATCGACAGCAACAGTAACCTCGGAGCTCGGTCTCAGCGCCAGCGGGTGCCGCTCGGCGCCAAACGCAAGCTGGACAAGGCCCAAGCGCCGAGCATGCTGGGAAAATCTGCCAACGAGGTCCTCAAGTTCCCTCCCGTCCAGCCCAGAGGGGCGGGCCGCGGCCTGAACCGCACCCACGCCCGTAAGCCACACCCCCAGGCGCCGACCGCCCCGGCGCCGCTCCAGGGCTCCAACCAGGACCCGCCGCTCTACCAGGCGAGGAAGTCGGCCACGCCACCGCCGCCGCCACCGCCGAGGAAGGAGCAGCCGCAGTGTGAGATCAGCGGGAAGGAAGCCATCTCCGCCCTGTCCCGGGCCAAGAGCCGCGAGTGCCGGCAGCAGATCGTGGACGTGTACTGCAGACACAAGGAGCGCACGCTGATGCCCGAGAGAGTGCCGCGGTACTGCCCCGCCACAGGTGAGACACGGGACAGTTCATCAGCTGACAGGACAGGTGTCACAGCTGGGGGGTTAAACACAGAAACCGATATTTAAAATTTTTATGCACTGTTATCTCCTGATAACGACTTATTATCTCGTTATTTCGACATGACAAAGATTGTTCCGTAACAAGGATCTATCCGTCTGATTCAGCCAAGGTAACGTAGATGGCTAACGTTAATTTAGCAAAGTAAACTTTACATGCTAACGTTAATTTAGCAATGCGATGTAAACATTACATAGCTAACTTGACGTTAGCTTACATCTACGTTACCGTAGCTGAATCAGACGGACAGATCGGAGTTTGTCGCCTCTAAGCTGTTAACCATTATTGAGCTATAACATGTCTGAGTCTCTTAGCTGGAGCCAAAACAATCAGTAGAATAATTAAATAGTCAATGAATTAGTTACCAAACATTCTGTAGTAAAAGTGATGATATGCTGAATATCTTTTATGTTATGATAGTGAACAAAGTGTCTTATTTTTGCACATCAAATGTTGGTCAGTTAATGAGGAAAATAATCATCTGTTTAGTTAAAAAGATACATTATTGCTTGTTGAAATATTTAAATATACATTAAACTCATGCTCAGTGGCCCAACATCAGTAGGTTGATTTCATGTAGCTTTAGCTGCTGAACGACGGTCCAAACGTTTTTTCTTGGAAACCTTCCCGGAGAAACGCTCGTCTTCTGTTGGACGTATTTCCACATTCAAGCAGCCTGTATTTACAGAATTACTGTCCATGTTAGTTTAAACGTATTAACCTGTGATCTTTCCCTCCATGGTAACAAATGAAAGGGAGACTCGCTGAGAGACAGAAAGCGAACATGCGGCTGCTTTGAAGTTTCCAAATTTACCCTTTTGAGCAGCGTTTTTAACCCGGCACGTGCCCGCGCCGCGAAGAGGCTCCGGCTCTGTTTCAGGCCTCGGAGCTCGGACGATCCCCAGCCGGCGTAATTACACCCCAATTAAACAAGCAGTTTGTCGTCTTATTTTTGGATCGGCTGACTAATGATTTGCTTGTAGTCTTGCTCTCAGAACCACCCTGAGGTTTAATTTATATGATTACAGGCTGCTTCGAGGAAACACTAGTCATTATATCCGCAGACTGAAACACGACTCGGTTTGACTGACGTGCGCCCAGAACACGAGGAGGCACAGTCGGGTGTTTCTGCGCTCATGCAGGCGTAAGTGCACGTCCCGACCCGAACACGACATCGCTGGAGCGAGCCGCCTGATTACAGTCATTTCTGCTCAAACTCCCTATCCCAGCATGCCCCGCAGCCCGGCACGGTCACTAATTAGGCCGCGCAGGCCTCAGCCCGGTCGGCCTGTCACAGGGTTTGTGTATACAAGAGGCAGATTTAGCTCTGCAGCCACAGGCGACGGACAGTTCCAGGAAAGGCGGAAGTGAAGATGGAGCAGCAGAGAGGAGGAAACAAAAAGCAGCAAGTGTTCATGTTCACTGTCACAGCCTCTGGATCCCTGAGCTGAAGGGGCGTCTCTGAACACTTTGATGATTCCATCTCACAGTTATTTTTGTCTGGCCGACTCAGCAAAACACCAAAATATGAATTAAAAGAAAAGCAGCAAATCCTCCCATGAGAAGGAGGAACCAGAGAGTGTGTGAAAATATTTTATCAGCATTTCCATTCAGGGTTGTTTTTCCATCCAAAGATTCATCCATTGATCAGAATTGACTAAGAGTTTAAAATGAAACCACAAAGTACGGATTACATTTTGTCCTACCTCGTCCTTTCATTCTGAGTGTTAATTGTTGTTACCTGTTTGTCCGTGTCCCGTCGGTGCAGGTAAGGTGAATGTGAACGTGCAGTGGGACGAGGACCCCTCTGAAGCTGCCCAGCTCGTGCCGGCTCGGATCGCCTTCGTCCTGGTCGTGCACGGCCGAGCCTCGCGGCAGTTCCACCGGCTCTTCAAAGCCATCTACCACACCTCGCACTACTACTACATCCACGTGGACCAGGTGAGACACAGAGGAAATATAGACAAACGTCATGAGATTTACACTCTTAAAGCGACTCTTCAGTGTTTACTGGCTCTAAACATTAAGTTTAGAGCCACTAACACCTGAACTCACAAAATCACGTGAAATTACCACAACGTCTAACACTGAATTCCGTGCTGGTAAATAAAAGTAAATGTAAATAAATCTACCAGAAAGTCCAGCAGTGAACCCACAAAAGTTACTCAAACAACGGAAGTCACGTAAACAACGTGATTCACAAACCAAGAGCCACGAAAGTTGCAGAAGTCAGTTACGTTAGAAGTTACGTAAACAATAGAAGTTACGTAAACAATAGAAGTTACGTAAACAATGGAAGTTACGTAAACAATAGAAGTTACGTAAACAATGGAAGTTACGTAAACAATGGAAGTTACGTAAACGATAGAAGTTACGCAGAACAATGTGGTTCACAAACCAAGAACCACGAAAGTTACGTAAGTTACCTAAACAATGTAAATTATGTAAAAAAACGTAATTTCCAAACCTTGAGCCACAGATGTTTTGGTCACAACGGAAGTTACGTAAAAAGGCATTTACTTTTGTTTTCACTCAGGAAACGAGCCTCGTTCTCCTTAATGAAATTTGTTTGGCACATCATTTTCCCACATTTCGTGCCACCAGCACGTAATTCAGTGTTAAGAAGTCGTGGTTATTCCACGTAATTTGTGAGATAAAGAGAGAGAAATAAAACTCAACACTTCACTGAACCTTCATGCAATGAATAAAACTAGACAGTGAGATGATTTTCATTGTTGAAGCACAGAGACGTGACTTCTCTCTGTCTCCTTCTTCCTCCTCAGAGGTCCAACTTCCTCCACAGAGACGTGCTGTCCCTGGCCGGCCAGTACGCCAACGTCCGGGTGACTCCCTGGCGGATGTCGACCATCTGGGGCGGGGCCAGCCTGCTGACCATGTACCTGCGCAGCATGGAGGACCTTCTCAAGATGTCCGACTGGTCCTGGGACTTCTTCATCAACCTCAGCGCCGCAGACTACCCCATCAGGTGAGAGCTGCTCAGGGATCACATTAGACTGTGAAGTTTAAGGAAATAGGACACAGGAAATGTTCACATTGGCTTCATCCAAAGCACAGAAATGTTCTCTGCTACAGGTTTGGTGGAAAACCCTCCAACTACTTCCTGTTTCCTTTCTCTGTCGGAGATTTATCGATCAAGTCACGTCCCATCCAAACACACAGCACAGTGATTAGTTAAAGCCTTGTTGGGTTTGTTTAAGGTCTCAGGGATCCGGCTGCGTGGCCAGTCGAGCATCGACTGATGGATCCGGAGTCCCAGCCTGCAGCAGAGCCTTTAACGGCCGCGCTGCTGCTGCTGCTGCTGCTGCTGCTGCTGCTGCTGCTGCTGCTCGGGGATTTGAAGGATCTGTGTTTCTGAGGCTGTGATCAGTGCAGGTATCGAGCTGTGTTTGCTCGCTGCAGCTGCAGCAGTAAAGCGAAGCAGCAACAGGCTTGTGTTTACGTCCTCAGTGTGGACAGAGACTCTGTGTCCAGATGTTGGTGTCTGAGGGCGTCTGGCTTTATGGAGTCTCACATTTCAGCTCATATATATGCAAAGAATCGGCTCCAGTGAACTAACTGGCCCCTTGAGACTCACCTGTGGAAACCGGTCCTGCTGGTCTGTAGCTGCTGCAGAGTATTTAAATTATTAATCGTATCTGCTGATTGTTTTCCTGATGAACTCTGAGAAACGAATCAGCCGAGAGCTTCTCGTTCTTTATATGATTGTAGGATCTTTCTCTTATTCCAGCTTAACTTTAAAGTGCTAATATTAACTTTCCTCTTTGGAAACTGATTAAATAACGTCTGCATTGTTGGTGCTTCATGACGATAGAAATGCAGGCACACACACACACACACACACACACACAGACGGATCCATCCAGTGACGTCTGAACAGCCTTCCAGCTAAAATCCATAACGCAGCCAAAGCATTAACACGCCATCGACAGCTGTGACGCCACCGCGGCACATGGAGAGAGAGTCAATGAACTGTGTGTGTGTGTGTGTGTGTGTGAGGAACATCTGACGGAAAAACAAACAACCAATCAGACGATTCTGCTCGATCTATTATCGGCTTTCTGCTTATTGATGAGAAAAACATGGACAGATTTCATATTTGACCTAAAAGATAATTTACACATGAGATCTAAACATCTTTAACAATTTCACACATTCTTTAATTAAAAACTTAAAAAAGAAAGTGTTCATTACTGACTGTTATATTGTCTAATTCATAATCAATTTACATTATAATTATTAATAAAACCACAGTTTGACCCCCAACGTGTGTATTTTACATCCGCTCTCATTTTAATAATAATTTCTTTCTTAATATAAAAAATGTTTGAATAGAAACATGAAGACTTTTATTCACCACACAAGCCTGTATTTCTGCTTTTTTAAATAAACAATGTCAGGATCCTATAAAATATTTATTCATGGATTCACAACATCCAGTTTTATTTATTATTCTAACAGCTCTTTAGTTTATTATAAGGTCTCGTTCTGTTTTATAAGCATTTAAATCATAAGATTTCAGCAAAGTAAGACATGTAGAGCGGTTCTTATTCAACAAATCTCTTGTTTTTCTTTTAAATGTCGGTTTAATATTTTCTTTATGTGACATCACTCCCAAATTCAACAGCATTTAATTTCAGTCCCACTTGGCCCTGATGCCACCAAACATTTCGTTTTATTTCATTTCCTTCAACATGTTCAGAAACATTTGCTTTCTTGCAGACTTAGATGTGTAGAAGGTGAATAATCCCGTCTGAGGAGCGTCCTCGGTGATATACGAGCGTGTTGTTGCAGCCTCAGTTAGATTTAAACTGTGATGAACACAAACATGCCCACAAACGCACACATGCTGGCCTGCGGTGCGTCCTAACGACTGTAATCAAACATAATCAGCAGCGACCCGTCTGTCCGTCAGCAGCTCGCACTGCATGCTGGGAGGAGGAACACGCAGCACCGTGACCCTACACGGCTGTTTGCATTGTTTAAAAGAACGAGACGATTCGTTCAAATATTCAATCCCATCCTGCTGATCCATAAAAACAGCTTCTCGTCCTCCTCCGTGTTCATGACGAGAGTCCAGAGCGCCAGATGTTGTAAATGTGGAGGAAACTTGAGTTTTAGCTGCTGTTTGTATTTGGCTGTGGTGGAATATAACTAAGTGCATTTTTACTTTATTAGAGGTTTTTGTACTTTTACTCCTCTGTAATCATCTGACAGTGTCAAATTAAAACTTTTATGAAATAATATCCTCAGGTTTAAATTAAACTCCCCTGCAGTTTAATCAACGTTTAGCCCAATAATCTGTCGTCGAGTGACAGAAAATTACGTGTGAAATGTGTCTCTGAGTGGATGATTGACAGCTTCTGTCTCCCTGCAGGACCAACGAGCAGCTGGTGGCGTTTCTGTCCAAGTATCGCGACATGAACTTCATCAAGTCTCACGGCAGAGACAACGCACGGTGAGAGTTTAACCTCGTTAAAAAGAGAAATAATAACCAGTTATTAGAAGAATAACAAATAAATATAACTACCTCTAACTTGGAATCTAATCAGATATTTTATCATTTTAGTTTTATCCAAGAGTTGAAACTTTTTGTTTTTCATTTTAAATGCAAGTTTTATTCGTTAATAATGTTACCGAAATAAAGCGTATAGTTCATTTAGGATTTTAGTAACTGTTTGCATTGATTTCAGTTAACTGGATGAGTATTAAAAAACACTCTAAACATCAGATGACAGTTAAATTATCCAGAAAGTGTGAATAACTTTAACCAGATTTGTTCTCTGGATTTGCTTTGTTTGATTTTCAGCAACTATTTGATCATTTACGTCACATTTTCCAGGCAAAAACTCTCCAAATGACAGATTTAGTCCAGATAAAAGTTCACCAAAGACTCCTGTCTTTGTTCTTCTTCATGTGTGTGTGTCTGTGTGTCCTCTCAGGTTCATCCGTAAACAGGGTCTGGACCGACTCTTCTACGAGTGCGACACCCACATGTGGCGTCTCGGCGACCGTAAGATCCCTGAAGGCATCGCGGTGGACGGAGGCTCTGATTGGTTCCTGCTCAACCGGCGCTTTGTGGACTACGTGGTCAACTCCAGAGACGAGCTGGTCAGCAGCATGAAGCGCTTCTACGCCTACACACTGCTGCCGGCCGAGGTACACACACACACACACACACACACACACACACACACACAGAGGACGTGTGTTTAAAGTCTTTATCTAAAGTGTTCTGACTGCAGCAGCAACAACAACGAGTCAAAGACAAACGAAACATGCAACAAATCAGAATTAGACCGAAAGATTATTATTAAATATAATAAAATACAGTTAAATTAAGTGTTTTATTATAGAAGCAGCCTGAAAAGCACTTTAAATTAACCCAGGAACGTCT
The DNA here is from genome assembly GCA_903364295.1 of Serranus cabrilla. Classification (NCBI taxonomy): domain Eukaryota; kingdom Metazoa; phylum Chordata; class Actinopteri; order Perciformes; family Serranidae; genus Serranus; species Serranus cabrilla. The sequence goes on along the minus strand of CAFUXE010000778.1, from coordinate 9,867 downwards.
AAAACCATAAGAAAAAAGACTAATAATAAGCTAAAAATCACTTATTATTATTTCAGTGTTTCACATGGCTTTATTTGTTTTATTTACGTTACTCCATCCTCTTTTCTTCTTGTTTATTTCTGTATTTAAGCTGCTGTAACATGATGATTTCACTCACAGCATCAGTAAAAAGTCTGTTTGCGTGCCCTGCAGTCGTTCTTCCACACCGTGCTGGAGAACAGCGCCCTCTGTGAGACGATGGTGGACAACAACCTGCGGCTCACCAACTGGAACCGTAAACTGGGCTGTAAGTGTCAGTACAAGCACATCGTGGACTGGTGCGGCTGCTCGCCCAACGACTTCAAGCCCTCCGACCTGCCGCGCTTCCAGGTGAGACGGGGAAGTAAGGGGCTCATTTTTAAAGTTAATCCTGTTCATCTGCAGGAAGTTTGCAGCTGAGGGTAATTTGCCCTTTTTTGCACATGATTGCAATAATCCATGTGGTAAAGTATTAATGCCAGAGAGGAAAATGACATTTTTAGATCCTGAAATCCTCAAAAAATTCAGATTCTTTTTTAAATGTTTGGAAAAGAGTGTTGATCTTTGGGAATAGGACTGTTTTACAGACAGGATACATACATTTTTTATTGATTTTTTATTTAATTTAACCTGGAAAATCCCACTGACAATAAGAAACTCTTTTTCAAGGGAGACCTGGCCAAAACAAAATGACACAAAAGTAATTACATTTACAAACAGATTATACAAACATACACAAACATATGGAGCCAGTTATGGTGCAAATATATGTATGTTAATGTAAATATCAAATCATTTGTTATTTCTCACGTTAAATTGTCTTATAAACTGAAGGTATGAAGCTCTGATGACTCTGCAGATTATTTTATATCTGTCCAGGTTTAGCAGCTACAAAATGCACTCAAGTGAATTTAACTTTCCTCTTTCTTGGAGCGGGACTCTGTGCAGTCGACCTTTGTTTCTTTATTCCACATGTTCTATTTTAAGTGGGACTGAAGGAAACATGCTGGCTCAGACGCTGCGTGTGTGATTATTTCTGAAAAAGAAAAGGAAACCTTGTGTGTTATTACTCCACGTTACTGATGACATTTAAAGCGACAGATGTGGTTAAACTTCTCAGGAGTCCAGAGGTTTCCTCGGGGACATTCTTTGGATGTTTGGTATAAATGTAATAATGTTGCAGCCCTGTAATGAGTGTGAGAGCGCAGAGATAATAGTCACCGTGTTCTGTACGTTCACTCTTCGCTCTCAGGGACCAGAATAGCTCCGTATTCACAAAATAGCAGTGCTGCTCCTCCTCCAGCCCGGCACTGTAACGACAGACCTGAGGACAGCGTCTGTGGTCGAGCTGCTGATGGTTTCTATAAGAAGAGCTGATCCTGGAAACAGCTGTACGCTCGGTATTTTTAGAGCTTTGTAGCTGGCTGCCGCAGAGGTTTGGAAGGTTGTCATTAGGATAATGTCGGGTTCGCCACGGAGAGCGGCGCTCCGAGTCCCGAGCATCAGGGTCAGGAACACACATGTACAGGACGTACAGGATGTACAGCAGCATCCAGCACCAAGATCCAGGAGTGTTCACGGGTCTGTCTGCCCAAGGCTGGGAAACTAAAAAACGAAGAAAAAACTAACTCAAAAAAACTTTACAAAAAAAAAAAAAAACTAAAGAAACTTTTTTTTAAAAACTAACAAAACTAAATTAAAAACTAAATTAAAAAACTTTAAAAAAAATCTTTCAAAAAAGGAACAAAAAAAACTTTACAAAAAAATTAACTAAAGAAACTTAAAAAAAAAATAACAAAAAACTTTTTAAAAAACTAAATAAAAAAACTTTAAAAAAAACTAAATAAACAAACTTTACAAAAAAAAAACTTTTAAAAAATTTACTAACTAAAAAAAAGTTAAAAAATTCTTAAACCGCTAAACTGTTTAAGATACAATGTAATTAAAAACGCTGCAGCTCTTTGTATCATCATCACTGTCCATTATTTATTTAATAAGTTACTTCAAAGATTCAGATTAATTATAAATATTAAATTATAAACTCAACAAATAAATGATGTATTATTATTATTATTGTAGATCAAATCAGCAGGATGTTTATAAATATATATTAAAATGAACATCTTTACCAGCTGCATCCTTAATGTGATGATGAATATGTAAATGCTTCACTAATTATAATCCAATAATTCATATTATTCTGCATAATTAGCACTTTTTCTTTTGGTTCTTAAAGCGTAAATTTTGATGTTGATACTTTTGCACTTTTACATCAGTGTAATTTCGGACTTTCACGATTTAATTTGTGACTCAAAAAATTGATCAAATTAGTTTTTCAGTTTTATTAAAAATAATGAAAAAGTAACCTTATAGCTTTTAGTGAGCTGCATGTCAGGCAGGTTTTATCACACACACTCTTTATAAATCAAGACTCAAAATCAAAACGTCACAACCAAAAACACAGAAAAAGAAATAAAAAAAGGAACCATAAAATGATTCTTAAGTATCTTTTTTCATGCAGGACTTTAACTTTTAACTGAGCAGTTTTCACACTGTAGAATAGCTGCAGAATGATTCATCCTCTGCTGGTTAAATACACATTAAAGTCACCAAAAGAGAAACTAAACCGGAGCTGGACGGCAGCTGCTGCCTCAGACTTGGCTGACCTCCTTCAGTAAAAGCACTTTTCTGTCGTTTCCCTCTGATCTGATCCTGTCACTAGTGGCTCAGTGTTGTCTTTAGCTGTGTCAGGGCGTCCTCATTATTTTGGGGTTTCCTGGCTCGTGGTGCTGCCGGGACCCACCAGGAGCTGGTTCGGTGAGGCCACACCCTCCCCGTGACATCATCAACCACCGTCCTCCAGGACACAGTCTCTATGATTTCACGTGGGGTTTTTCCACATGTGATGCAGGTTCTTAAAGGTGCTGGAAAATCCTTTAAAAACACCTTTTAATCTGTTGTTTTCAAGGTTAAAACAAACAACAAACAGGCGACACATTCAATGTTTTCTTTTATTATTCCTCTGAAGAATGCTTTCACAAAACAAAAATGCTTGTTAATGGGACAATAACATTTAACTTGATATGATGAGGAAGGAAATAAACTCTACTGTATCTGCTGTAAACCAGAGATCATCAGCTGACAAAGAGTTTTTAGCCCTCATGTCTCAGTGAGAGCATTGAGTTATTTTATGGATTTCCCCTGTTAAGGTCCTGGAAAAGCTTTAAAAGTACCTTGAAGATGTTTGGATTTGACTTTGGAAAGTGGAGAGCTGGTTTTCTTACAGCATGCTACCGTTGAATAGTGTATTGATGTCCATTAATAAGTCTTTTAACAGATAAAAACTGTATGATTCAGACACAAAATGTATTATTTATTTATTATTTATGAGACGCTCAGACTGGTCAGAAACGATCGATGATCAGGTAGAAAACTGATCTTTCAAACCTGTTTTTATTTGTTTTTGGCATAACTTTATTTTTTCTCTAGTGTTGCATAAACTGTAACTGTGGATAAACAGAAAAGTGAGATCACTCATGTTAAAGTGCTGCAGGAGGTTATTTCACACACACCATGAGGACAAACGTCTTTTATTCTGTTTCTTGATGTTTTTGTTTTTCTTGGTTTTTGATATTTTCTTTCTGCTCGTCTCCTTCTGTCTTCCCTGACACAGCAAGCGTCCAGGCCCACCTTCTTTGCCAGGAAGTTCGAGGCGAGCGTCAGTCAGGACATCATCAACCAGCTGGACGCCTTCCTGTTCGGCCCGTACGCCTCGGGCACGCCGGGCCTGCAGGCCTACTGGGAAAACATCTACGAGCAGGAGACGGACGGCCTCAGCAGCCTGTCGGACGCCACGCTCAGCCACTTCCACGCCTTCACACGCATGGGACTGTCCCGCGCCGCCAGCTCGCTGCAGGGACATCCCAATGACAACAGCTGCAGGTATGAAGCAGAATCCACGCTGGGGTTTCAAAAACTTTAGATTTTTGGAGGTTTCTGCATGAACGGGAGCTCCTGTGTTGTGTTCTTATTGTCTCTACAGTGTTAAAGCCTCTAAGTTTGTGTCTGTAAAGTTTCATGAGGCTGATTATCACAGCAGCTCATTTTATACACTGAGCTCAAGAGAATAACGGCATGTCATCTGCATAAAGTGTGCATGTCTGTAACGAGACTCGTGGAGACACAGAGAACAATAACCGACTAACTAAACAGCAGCATCACCTGCTGTCAGTCAGCAGAAATGTGTCCATGTTGATGATGATGTTGCTTCATGTTTGTTAATAATTAGTCTGATTAAACATCATTCAGAGCAGAAATAAAATGCAGCAGCGGATAATTTCTAACTTGTTTGGTTGGCTGAGTGTTCGGGATGCTCTGTGCAGTCATTTAGTCGTGTGTCAGTAAATTTAGATTGAGGGAGAAACTGCACAGTCACCGTCTGAGGAAATGTGTCTTTCCACTAAAACTCACCACCACCACTGGTGTTTGTGTGTGTTTGTGAGTCCAAATTAAATATAAAGATAACGCCGGCCTGTCCCAGGGTACAATCAGGCTACAGTGTCTGCTAGGACTGGGTTTTTCCAGCAGCGTGTGTGTGTGTGTGTGTGTGTGTGGGGTGGAGACCCACAGTAGGTACAAGGAGGTACTTGTTGCTGGAGTTGTTGGGATTGGTGGTGGAGAGGGTGGGAGCGTTATGGGACGTGTGTGTGAAGGGGGAGGAGAGGGGGAGTTAAAACAGGAGCCGTCTGTTCCTTTAACCTGAGACTTCACTCCGTCTCAGACTACATGCAGAATCACTTAAAAACATGGTTCTTACACATTACTGCCTCAGATATCAGCCCGTGTGTGTGTGTGGAGTTTAAACAGGGTGTTTCCTGTCCCAGTGCAGCTGATCACCTGCTCCACTGGCTGATTCTTGTAAAGTGATCTAATCAAGTGTTAGCTCATTGCTTTCCAATGCTCGTGGTAATTACTGTTCTTCTTTATTCAAACCTTCTATTAAACCTTTTTTAACCATCCAACTTAAGACAAACTACAGCACAGTGTGTGAAAGGTCCCTCCAATCACGGCCTTGAAAAAATGCTTTGCTGCAGTATGGCTGAAAATTATTATTTTTAAAAAACATCATAGTTTAGCATGTCAAAAAACTGCAA
>CAFUXE010000777.1:968029-980259 GCA_903364295.1 Serranus cabrilla | reverse complement strand
TGTGTGTGTGTGTGTGTGTGTGGCAGGCACTGGCTGATGGGATTCAGTCAGTCAGTGACAGGGTAGCTGTATAGCTACTGAGAAGCTTCTCAGTTGTCATTCCCCATGGCAGTGAAACTGTATGTTTGTTGTTTGTTTGTTGCTGGGTGGCGGAGATGAGATGATGAACATTGCTTCTATGTGCAGATGTATAAATCTCCAGTTAATGTTTAGGTTTTTAAAGCTACAATATCCTTTTTTAATGTACTGTTGTTCTGGTTCCAGTACAATCTAAGACTATAGTATTATAATATGACATTATTAAAGTGCAAACAACACACTGATGATTCTGCTCTTGCTCTTAATGACTAGTGCTACAGAAAAGAACAAAGGCAGTGCTGGTAAGCTGGCACAGACGCCAAGGGAGGAGGGAGACCTGAGCCTTGGTCACCCAACTGAAAGATTGGTGGTGTTATGTGAGAAGCTCTGATGTCAAAGAGAGCTTGTCTTTCAACAGCAGAATAATATGGCAACAAACGTCAAACATAGCTGTGCTGGCAGACGGCAGGCTGCACACGCTGGCGCCATCTTACCAACTCTTAGTGGGCTGCAACTAAACGTCTGCCAAATAGGAACACGTCGATAGGTTCAACCCCAGAGTCTCATCAGGCATGGGTCATTTTACACAGATGGGGAACTATTTATGAATGAAGATGTTGATTTGAGGTAATAAAATACTTAAAACATTACACAGTGTCCCTTTAAGATAGGACTTACCAAGTTGGAAGTCGATCGGATAAAAGCTGTAGGAGGAGTCTTTAAGTACAGAGCAAAAAACGGCCAAAAATTGGCGGATTTCCAGTTGGGTTTAGGGTATGGGTCCTAGAGGCTTTTTGGTGCATCTCCCCATGATACATGTACTAAATTTCAATCGTTTACATGAATGCTCCCCATAGGGTGCCACTTAAAAGTTTGTAGGTGGTGCCATTGTCGTATTTTGCCACGCCCATTCGCGAGACATTTAAACACACTATAGCCAGCGCACCCAGGTCACTAAAGCATCCACCACACCAGTTTGAAAGCCCACAGGGGTTGTGGGCTTCGTCACTGCCTGGCAGCACAGGCACTAAAGCATCCACCACGACAGTATACAAGCCCACTGGGGTCATGGCTTCGACATTCCTTTTCACACGAAATCAGAAACAAGAGCAGAGCAAAACAAGGGAGAGTCTGACACTGACCAATTCATAATCAGAAATCCCCAAGGGGCAATTGCTTTCGTCACAGAGACTCCAGTGGGAATAAAAGTAAAAGTGCGAGGCAACAGTGAACCATTATGGAATCAGCATAGCAGCACGAGATATTCGTAGTGTGTGTTTAGGTTTATATAATGTTCAAAGCATACCGTTCACCATAGTATTGTTTTGATCTTTACAATTTAACAATGATATATTTGATGTTGGTTGCAGTAAAGTTCAGGGCAGACAACATTTAAATGTGTTGTTAAGAGACTTACATTACATATGCCACCAACAATTCAGGCTAAAAGTTTCTCAACAAAAAGTACAATGCACTTACTTTTCCTCTTCCCATAAAATGCACTTGCAGTGATGGATGCCATCACATCGTTTAATGTGATAACAGAAGCACAAATGGGTCTCTCACAGCCACTCTTTGAGGTAATAAGCTCCAACAATGCACGAAAACAGTACATTGCAGACTGGCCAAGATACATACATGGCAATAAATGTAATGTGTACCTGATAACAGAAGCATAAATGGTTCTCTCAAAGCCACTCTTGAGGTAATAAGCTCCAACATTGCTAAAACATACAAAACAAGGCAGTCAGAGATGGCAGGCTTCACCCCACAGCGCCCTCTGTTGGCCAGAGGATGTATATGCAGCGGACACACAGACAGACAGACAGACAGACTAAATAATACTTCACTCCCACTCCATGGGGTGAAGTCACAAATTATTGAATTTTAGCCACGCTACACCACGGAGATCAGAATAGTGCATTTTAGCCATCAGAACGCATGTGGTGAGCCTAAATGACTCAAAACACATAAACACAGAGAACTATACAACAATTTTTAAGATCCCAAGCATGTTACGTAGAAGAATGTTGTGTTTATTAAAAAAATTACTTTTTTTATATAATTTTAGCTTTTTTTAGTTTATTTATACAGAACATACCCTAAAAAGAGCGCACAGTGCAGACTGGCAATGTCAGGCAGGCTGCACCATTGAAGTCTGCACAGGCACCCAGCAGAGGTTGCTCATGTTACATAAGAGTCTCAGTGGATACTAAACAAGGCAATCAGAGATGGCAGACTTCACCCCATTAATCAGTTAGAGTGCAGCGCCCTCTGTTGGCCAGAGGATGTATATGCATTGGAAACACAGACAGACATACAGACAGACAGACAGACACCGCCGCCCATAACAATTGACAGTAGAAAAGGACAGGCGTGATGGCAAGTGAAATCTTAACCTCCAGTTACAGTTAATAACAGTTAAAGCAAACATTTTCTCTTTTCTCCACCATAGCCTCATGAAATCCTGTGGGAAACACTGAACTCAATGCGATATTGTACGAGAGTTCTTTGATGATGTAGACAGCTGAGTTTGGGACCAGTGGCAGTTTATGGATGGACTAACCATGGAGAAGTGAATTACAGTAATTGGTGAAATACAATATTATGTTTCCTAAAAAGAGTATTGGAAAATGGGTGACAGACAAGGTAAACCCTGGACAAGTCGCCAGACTATCACAGGGCAGACAAATAGAGACAGACAAGCATTGATGCTCTCATTTACACCTATGGACAATTTAAACTCACCAGTTAAACCTAAGCTGCATGTTTTCATGAAGCTGGAGGATCCGGAGAGACCAACACAGAACCGCCGGTCTATTCGGTCTAACATGTCAGTCTGCAAAAAAATTTATTTTATTGTGCACCAGACAGTTTTCTTCTCAATTTGCTGAGCACAATCATGCAGCCTTGGGGATAACCCATTTGTGAAATTCTGAACTCTAGCTATGCTTTTGTACACCAGAAAATACTTCATTTTGTGTTTGTGTGCACATGTGGAAAGGTCAGTAAGTCACTGTGCAGATAAAGGTGCAATCGAATAAATTGAATGAATCTCCCTGTGGAAAAATGAAAAATGTTTGCATTTGACTGTAGCAGAGGTTTCTCTCTCTCCCTCCCTCCCACTGTGTTTCACATGTATGCACACACAGTCAGTCTTTGGGTTGAGATGCTAATGGTGCACCATAAACCATTGACCTCTCAACGCCATTCAGATAGCAACCACTCACCGTGAAGTGCTGAATAATACATTGACAGTATGTGAAGTACAAAGCGAAGCATCTCTGCTTGGGAGAGCGACTACCATGAATCACATTGCATGGCAGTTTGTTGCATCTTTAAAAGTCAAGCTCCTCAGACTGTCTGTTTACATTGCTCAAGTCTCCACAGAAACACCCTTGACTGAAATTGCAAGCAGCTGTGGATTTCAAGTGTTTACTTGTGCCTCTGAGTAATTTGAATTAGTAGTAGAAGAATAGTTGCTGAGATCTAGACATGAAATGGCCACTGATCATAGAGCTGCTGTGGCAATAATCTAACACCATTTGGAAAAATGACATAATGGTTTTGATACAGACATTAGCCTGTTTCTAATCTAAGTCAGGAAATGTAGAACTAGTACTGATCAACTAAAAACATAGCAGGGGAAATTAGAAATGAAGGTTCTGTCTGCTACTGATTTAATTAAAGGTACAGGACACTACTTTACATTACATCACATTGCAAAGGTTCACAGATAAAATAAGAAGCTGACATAGGCTTATGATTAAATATTCACTTTCACGTTTACAGGAAGTTACCAAAATAAAACATCCTGTTGACTTCAAAATAAAACTACGTGCTCACAGCAGATCATATTTCCCTTTGGTACACCTTAAAACGTCACAATGAGCGGAGACAGGCCCAAAGTCAGCAGGTTAGATGGACATTTTCAGGTATTTCACCCATTTGAAGCCATGGATGAAGAGGTTTCATTGTGGAGGTCCAAAATAACAAGATTATATATGACCCTTCACACAGAAGTGTTGACTCCTCTGTTGTTGTCATACTACTGTGAATGGAAAGTTTTCCGCTGCTTACATTAAATCCTGCTATATCGCGCGATTACACGTGAATTCGCGAAGCCACGCGGGTCCAACAGTCTGGCGGACCGGACCACAAACGCAGCCGGTGGGGGTTGACGGACGGCAGAGCTCGGATCGCAGAAGGACCACAGACGGAACGCAGCAGTTCTGCACCCGGTGGAATCCCGGCTTAACTGTTGGCTCCACAGTGGTGGAACAAACTCCCCATTCCGCATTAAGAACAGCAGATATGTACACAATTTCTGTTGCAGACTAAAACTGAAAAATCTGTTCAAACTGCACCTCTACCAATACAGAGAAAAAACATACTCTATATCCTTCTGACACTACATGTAGCATTCAAAGTAGATGTGATGTAATGTAAAGGCAGGGTCTTCTATATCTGGAATTCTTCCTCCTCCTTGTCAGCTGAGTGTGTGAGTTTTTTATAGAACTAATAAATCATTGACATCTGTAAGTGCAATTCCATGTAATGCTTTGTAAATTAGTGGCGGGGCTTTATAATTAATACATGTATATACAGAAAGCCTAAATGTAATCAAGCAACCTTGTTCATGGAAAAAAAATGAAAACGTAGGATCATCTGGTTGGCAATAAGAGCTTTGAGATTATTTTTTTTTCCTGCTAAACATTTCAATATGAAGGCAAGAAAAACTCATTAGCATTGTGTGTATTGGTGCTGGAATAGCAAAAACCCCGGTGCCCCCTCCTCTACCTCTCAGGAGACATGAAGTCCGCCATCCTCTATACCTGCTGGTATTAGCATAGCAAAGGGAGACAGCATATGTCTAATTTTCTCTAGGGCTCTTCACTGGACGTCGCTTCCACTGATGCGTCACTGCAAGGTTCATCAGTCCCATCGCTTCTTTTCACTTTCATTGTTCTTAACAACCCCGCCTCCTCCTCTGTGCTTTCTATGCAATCTTCTCATTCCAGCCTTAGTTCTCTCTCACCTGTGGCCTCCCCCCTCCTCCACCTTGTCTTCTACACCGTCTTAGCTGGATCCTTTTTAATTTTTTCTGCTACATCCTCACTCTAGTTGTGGGGAACAAACAACAGACATATAACATACTGTTACATGTTTCACCTCATATTTACATATATAAACACTTCATGTGTGAAATATATATGTGTTAGCCCTGTGATAGACTGGTGTCCTGTCCAGGGTGTACCCTGCCTCTCGCCCAATGTCAGCTGGGTTCGGCTCCAGGCCCCCTCGACCTGGTTTATGATATGCGGTTGAATGAATGAATCATGTTTAACAATAAGTGAATAGGTCATGTGTTGATACACAGTGGTTTGATGCTTTTTGGTACCTAACTACTTTATTCAAGAGCATACATTTTCAGTTTGAGAGCACGATCTTATTCCTTTTTAGTGGCACAGCTCCTTCTCGTACACAGATTTATTCTCCTCGCAATCACATTTTGTGCTCGCACACAGATTTCTGCTGCTCTCTTTGAAAATGTGTGCTCACATTCAGATTTCACATGCTCGTGCTCAAATTTCTTCTTCTTGGACAAAAACATTTCAAATGTGTCCTGTGCGCGCTCACGTCTAAAGTCCGCGTGCACAGATCTAGCGTCTGCGCTTTCAAATCTGACGTGCTTACGCGCGAATCGAAAGTGCTCGGACAAAGAACTCAGAGGTCCTCTCAAGATGAGCTCTCTGCTCAGACTGAAGGAGCCTCCTCCTTGCAGTGTTGCCAACTCCTCTGTAAGCAAAGTAGCTATTGGCTGTCCTAAAAGTCACTAGAAGTCGCTAAATTACGTCAACTAATTTGCATAATTGGGCATCGGCATGTAATTGTAAGGCACGCTGTAGGAGAGATGAATACTGTCGTGGAAGAGACAAAAAGTAAGTTAAAAAAACGTCCGAAATATGTTTAGAACTACAAATTTCTTTCTTCTGTTGATTCTTGTTTTGTTTTTTTATTTTGATATTGAAATAGGCCATCCCTTCTCAAAATAACTTTTTATGACAGTTTGACAGAGAAATCAGCCTTACAATACAGACTCTGACTGCAGCCGGGAGCAGCTTCATATTTGGAGGACGGATCATTGTTTTCATTTTTCCAAGGTAAGCTCACCTTTAAACTGTACAGACTTTTCAAACATCTGCAGCATTTTTTCGTCACTTGTCTTTGATTCTCGCTCTGTGACAATCCCGATGGATTCAGTTTCCCAGAAGGAGCGCAGTGTGTGATTTATTTGTTCATCCAGTCCAACGCTCACCTGAAGAGTTCCCACCTCTCCGTGTTCCGTTCCAGGTGTGACATTGAGCATGCATACAGAGCCTTGGATAAGCCAGCCAAACCTACTGTCTAGCCGCTAGATTCACTGGTTGCGCTAGACTCTAGCGCAACCAGTGAATCAGAGAGTCGCTCTACTTTTCCAGACACAACTTCCCAGTAATGATCACCTCCAATTAGGACTCCCAGTTCCTGCATTTCCATTCCGCTCACAGCTGTGTCAGCTAGTTGCATGCCTTTGCGCTCCAGCCCTGTGCGTAATTTTTCTCCCGCTACTCCCATTATAGAGGAGCACACGCAGTGTTTCTAAAACGACTAATCAGTCTTAATTTCACTTGATTGCAAGTAATAGATTGTGGGACATCTGAAGCAAACATGTGTAACTTTAGTGTCTCCTCACCTACTTTTGGAAGGTTTAACCTACGGGAGATGTCTTGGCGCACAAAGCTGCGTTGGCTCCCTCCGTCTAATAGACAGCCAGTGAGCTGGAGTTTTACTGGGGTCTCTATCCAAACTGTGGCAGTCTGTAGAAGAGCAGTCTCTCGTTTAGATTCACTGGGAGAAACTGAAATCACTGCATCTGCTGGCTCATTTTCTTTTGTAAATTCATTTCCATAATCACACAGGCCTTTGTGATGGCGTCGGTTATATCTCTCACAAGAAATGCCCCTTGTTCTGCAATCTTTGGCTACATGTTTTGTTCCAAAACACACATAACATCTTCCTTGTTTTCTTAATTTTCTCGTTTTTCAGGCACAGACATTTCATTGCATTGCTTGGACAGGTGATCTGGTTTGTCACAAAAAAATCACCTTTGTCTGTCCACTTGACTGGAGGCATAGAGAGCAGTCTTCATATTCTGCCTTTTTGTGCGAATTTCCCATGTGCCCGTCGGTTCCTTTTCACAGTCCTTACTTGTACGCTCCTTTGCGCTTTTGGTTATGTTTGCAGTGCGCTCTTGGCTGTCCACCTTCTTCTGAATGAAGTTCATAAATTCCTCAACCTTCCAGACATAATCCTCTTCAGTTTATTTGCTAAATTCCAAAGTTATCTCTTCAGGTATAAGTTTCATCAGAATTGGACACACCAGAAGTGTCAGAAACTACTCCCATTCAAGCCAAACTAGGAATTTGGATTCCACAGTTATCATACAAATATCTGAGTGCTTTAATGTCACTGGCATTTTTAACGGGATTAAGATTCAAAAGTTTAGTCATATGTGCATTAATCACCAAATCTTTCCGGCCAAATCTTTTTTGTAGCAGCTGAATGGCGTTCTCATAATTGGCTTCAGTTAATGGTAATCCCACAACATTAGCGGCTGCGCTAGTCAAATAGGATCTTAAATAGCTAAATTTGTCTGTTTTTGTCAGGTTGGGATGATTATTCACAGCCGTCTCAAATTGTCCCCAAAAATACTGCCACTGGCTGATATCTCCTGAGTATTTCTCAATCACAAGTTTCAGCAGTTTCACATTATTACGCATGGGGTCTGATTCAAATGACGCAACAGATTCTGGATCTCCTTGCATTCTTTTGAGCGCTCTTCTTATTTTGGTCTTTCTCCATGTTATGTGTTCTCTGTACTCTATACTCTCTCAACTTTCTCTTCTAATTCATCCGTCTTTGTTTCTTGCTCCGCATCTATTTTATCCAAACATTCCTCCTTTTGGATCAGTTGTTCCATCATCTCCTCTAAAGCGTCCGCATTAATCTGTGATTTATCAAGTTCATCATCAATCTTACTCAGGAGTTTTGTCACAGAGGAGCGGATTGAAGCTGTCTTTTTCCTCAGACGGTCAACTGCAGCCATTTTCTTCCTTTTGGTCTGTGCAAATTAGAGACTTTTTCGTCAATTCATTTCTTCAATCTCCCGGGTTTCGGCACCAACTTTTGCACCACATCTTTCGTTTCAATGAAGAGGAAACATGGCTGCATCTTTACGTGTGTTTATCATCATAACACTGAGAAAACTGATCAGAACAATGACAATAATCGTAGTATTTAAACCCACCCCCAAGTTAATCAGTTCATTGATAACTTCTGTGTGAACGTCAGGCGTCTCAAACAGGGTGCGCTTGTTTTATGCGCCTTTAAAGCTGTAACACCTAGTGCATTACCAGTGGTACTACAGGGTGCCACAGCCCACTGGCCCCCTTTGACACCAGGGTTTGGTGCTCTATTTAACATTAGTGCTATAGGGGTTTCCTGTCCCACTCTCTGTCCAACCTTGTGACTGTGACTTGGGTTGGACCTCCTTTGTACTTCACTTTGGACAAAAGTGTCTACTTGTGTCTATTCATAAAGCACAGTCTACCAGTTAGCATGTAATAAAAAAAAAATCTCCAAATATGTCCCCTTAACCCACAGTTGGTAGAGCACTGCTAGGAATGCAGAGTGCAGATTTGGTATTATCTATAACCCCACACAGAGATTAGTTGACATTTTTACAAATCACTTAGATGTAGAAAGAATGAGCAATTTCCTGTTGCACAAGTTGCAAGCGTTTAAATGCCTCAATGTAAGCGAACATGCTGGTACTGGAGCTTAGAACAATTCCTGTTAAGCTAAGTTATCTCACTGTTGTTACTGCTTAAGACTGAAACATCCTTTTTATAGGAATCTTGAATAAAATCCTTTAAAAAAAAAAAAAATCTATTAAATCCATTGCAAAATACCATCTTAATGGTAAAATAAAATATGTTTTTTTAATGTTTGACCTCATGAATTGGAACACTGCTTAATGTATTTTTTATTGTGTATGACTTGCAGCATTTGTGTTTTTCTTGCAGTGCAAGAAGAGCAACAAATGTATTGTAGTAAATGTCTTTGCTTTTGCTTTATTTCTTTGCAGTATTTAACTGAACGTGACAAATGTTGCAGTGTGTAAAGCTCTCTCACTACCATATAAATAGGTATAAATCAAGAACTTTAGGCAGACAGGAGGGTAAATCTGCTCCCCTGCATGTTTCACTTGTTATTTGTGGGGGGCAAAATTTACAAAGGATTATTTGCTGGAGATTGCAGTAAAAATATGTGATACCATCTTACTCTTAGCCCAAAGTCAATATGTGTCAGCCATCAGAGAAAAGCTCAGCGATGCAATTAAAAAATTTATCAAGGCTGTCACAGCATGTAATGGTACAGGCTGAAATGAGATCCACAGGGTTGACTCCATCAGTGGAAAGGTCCAGGTCTGAGATTTTTATTGCCTTCAGTTTGTTGCCCTGTTTACTGTAATCCAACACAACACATCACTACTTTTTACTGCAACCATGAATGTGACTTTACCAATGTCCCTAAACAGTTTAAAGAGGGGATGAGACACTTCATCTATCTTTGAGTGACTCATGAATGTTTGGAGAACAGACAAAAACATGTATAATTACAAATCTTATTTTCAAAATTAATGAATCCCACAAAATTCTGTTGTGAATAGCAACAAATTAAACAGAAACCACATCCTTACCTCTATCTGAATTTTCAATATATCTATAGCATTATACACATTACTTCCAAGATCACGGGCACCTCAATTGACAGTTTGCCTTATTTTTATTTTTTTTCATTTTTCAACAATTGCTTAGTTTACTTATGAGGCACCATGGCATGCAATGCATCAAACGAAAAGTGTTTTTAGTAGCAGCCCTACCAGACTACAAGGCATGGACTGTTGAATTAAAAAACAATTGTCTGTGATTATAGTTCCAGTACAGTAGGTTCAGACTTTTCCCCATGTTTGAACATAGTTATAATGATTAATACATTGCATACATTAATTATTTTTAAAATTCTATTCCAGCTGTATTATATAAGTTCTATTCATTATTTATTTATTTATGTAATGCCACATTTAATTCAGGATGAAACTCACGTTTCCACCTGTGGAAGCAGTATCAAAAGATATGACTAGTTGCTCTGTCACTAGGCAACAACTCAGACAAAACCTATTAAGTCAAGCTGAATTTAACTCCCGATATTCACGACTCAGATTTTTGAATACGCGTTTATCAGCCCTCATCATCTCATAACATTGGGCTAATAGGGGCCTACTCTACCTTCTGTTAGGTAGACCAGGTGATTATCAGCTCATTGAATGGGCTACTATGTTATCTTGTATTGTGTGCGCAAAAAGTCACTTTTAGCTGGGTGGAAGGGGTCAGGGTGGGTCAAACAAACCACAAGTGAAAGCAAAAGTAAACAAAATTATTTAAATATTGCTTCACTTGCTTCAATGTGTCATGTTTTTACGTAACCAGCGTAACTATGTCACCTCCGGTCTTACCGGTTTCCTTGGACTACTTAACTTTTAGCATTTATGTATAAGCAAATAACTTTTTAAACAATATGTTACAGTAGTAGCTTAGTAGTAGTTAGCCTGAAACTAACGAAACAATGGCCTTTTTCTGTGCCTAAACCAAACAAAACTGTACGTGAAATAATAACAAAACAACTAGCCGCCACTGAATGGGTTGAAACACCTATTGTACCTTCCAGAAGATAGGCATGGCCTGTGTAGGCTTATTCATAGTTAAGGAAAGGTAAGCGCTGATTCACTAGCGGCATACAGTCCAGATTGCATGCTAAGTGTAGAAATCTCCGTTTTCCGCAGGTTCAAAATAGACTCCATTTCCCAGCATGCTTTGTTTCTCCTAGCTTGACTGCCTTATGCTGTACCAGGGCAGTCAGTGTTGCCAACTTAATGACTTTCTTGCTACATTAGCAACTATTTAGACCCCTCTAGCAATTATTTTCTGGTGATATTGGAGACTTTTGTAGACTCTGACTTGAAAGCAAGAATAATCCTTCCTCTTCTCACTGGGAGTGGACCCCTCCCCCATCCAAAAGAACTGGCAATCTGGCAGCCCAGTCCTCGTGCATCACTCTCTCCCAGCTGCGGTCAGAGCTCAACTCTTCTGTGTCCAGACTGCAAATGGATTGCGAATAATCATAGCTGCCGCTGGCTGTTCCCGTGATGTAAATGTAAAATTTCTAGTTTGTCTCTTTTGGGTCACTTCTGCCAGTCCCAAGCCAGTATAAAGGTAGAGGATTGGAATTGTGACATTAAAAAAAACAGGAATCGACAGAAGAAAGTTAATTTGTAGTTTTTAACATATTTAGCGTGTTTTTTTTGCTCATTTTTTGTCCCAAAACCTTATTCCTTTCTCCTCCAGCATCCATTACATGGACATGGCCAATTATGCAAATTAGGCAATGACATCATTTAACAACTTCTAGCGTCTTCTAGGACAGCCAAACTATGCTACTGCGCTCCGTATTGTCAACTTCTCAGAAAGGAGAGTTTGTTCCTGCAAAGTTGTCAGGCTGGTTTAATTCCTCTTTTTGTTTTTGAGGACGGTATGCGTTCAAAAAGATGCAAGTTACTGCCTGTGTGATGTTTAAATATGCATAGTCCTTTTCCGAGCTCATATTAGCAAATTAAGCTCATGTGATTCTAAGCGAATGTCAATTACCTTTTGTAACTTTTTGGGCATCATGTTTATGTTGGAGATCCAACTAGTGAAGTGTTTGAGTATTGCAGCTACTCATTATCTTTATACATTTAATGTGAGTATGTTAGCAAGACTGCCTGTATAGCGGTATTGATAGAGTAAGGAAGTCAGCTTATTAGAAAATAGGGTTAATCGGTGTAGCTCTGACTGTGGAGTCATTTAATTGAGAGAAATTATTATTTTCAGGCAACATTCCTTAGGTTAAGTTCAGGTCATAAAAGTAAATGGTTTGCATGGTAAATTTCCTATGAACTGACAAGAGTGAGTTAGGGACACAGTTTTTCCTTGGAGTAGCATTTTTTT
>CAFUXE010000777.1:946408-967911 GCA_903364295.1 Serranus cabrilla | reverse complement strand
TATCCTCGAGTTAAAAGGTATAGTCAAGTTTCGAGAAAACTGCAATAAAATGGCTACTTTGGGGACTGACATCATCACAAATAAATACATTTTGTCTAATTGAATCCACACAATTCTCAGCTTTCCATTTAATGCAATTTGCAGACTGTTTAGGGACCCCAGTGTGCAGAAATATTTCAATACCATATGGAAAGATTATGCAGAATATGCTTTGTGGTTTTTCCCTTAAAATGCTTGTTATGACCATAAAGCAGGCATGTATTTTAAAAGGGGTGACTTGTGGGTAAGCATGTATTGCATTTTCATTCATATACCTTGAGGTCAGAAGGCCACTTTGAAAATTGCCATATCTTCATGAAACAACATAAAATAACTTTTCACCCTATTCCCCTACCAATGCATTCCTGAGATCTTCTGGTTTCATGTGGTATCAACCCGCATAGGGTCATAGTTTTTGTTAACGGAAATATTCTGGTCAGCATCAGTCCTGAAGGCTCAGTTATGTTATGGACTAATGGGACTCATTTGCTACACAGTTGTTTTCATATGAGGAACATGTTCTGTCTTTTGACACCCAGTGTAGCATCACTCAAACACATCGACCCTCTATCTAAAAGGTTCAGATCACAAGCCAGTCCATCTGCTAAGATCAACGAAAGGTCGCGACCTTCAAATTGGTATTTCAATGACTTTCATGCCGCTGTACTCTGAAATAATCACTCTGCTTTCCTCACAACCACAGAAGATCAGAAAACTGTCCAACCAGTATTACAACTGCTGATGCACTTTACTTTTCTGCCTGTGTCGTCTAGCTAGTGCGGACTGGTGAGGCTTGTTGCGTGCAAACTGATGAAGCCCCTTGGATAAGAGGTGAAACGTCTACCCGGACAAATTACAAGTCCAGTTGCCTACGACTCAATTTGCCCAGAATTGTACTATGACCTGGATGAATGACAACATCCACAGACATGTTTCTGGACTGTGTTATTTATAATATGGCTTTGGTTAAGAGTCTTTAATTGGCATGTGATACGGTCTGCAACCTGTACATTTTGCTATTTTTCACTAAACTGCCATGCAAAACAATATCTGACGGGTATAATCCAGTTTTCAACAATTTACCTGCTTCCCTTTCTGTACTTCATGTTGGGTATGATCCCCAGGGCTGTCACTATTGTGACAGGCTGTAAAGTGAAGTAATGAGTCTGTCTGCCTTCTGGTCAGTCTATGTGCTCACATCTCAGTGGGCCTCAGAGGAAAGATAAATTCATAGCCATAGCTGCACAGACAGGGGGATCAGTGAGTTATCCTGTGTCAATATCTGAGCCATAATTTCCCCTTCGGACAGATTCTCCATAATTGCTTCAGTATATTTGTAACAATACGCTTGGAACAGCCACGATGCCATCCAGATCTTGTTCAAAATCAGATGTGGTCGGCAGCTGTCACATTTTACTTTTTTCTTCCCCCTTTTAGCCACATTCTGACTTCCCAAGAGACTATTAGTTGCCATTCCTTACCTGTCCAATATACACTCAGACTTTTTTTTCAATCAGATTTCTTCACCCACATCTCATCTATTTTAACTTCCCCCATCAGCCCTACTGTCACCTCTCCTTCTTCTCATTCACCTGCTCACTTCCGTCATCAGTCCTCACAACGGTCCGGTCCACTGCCCTTGTTCTTTTGTTTGATCTTGTCACCCTGATGTGTTTTGTCTGCCTGCTTTTCCAACCTCCTGTCTTTTTAGACTGTTGTCACATGCTTGCCTATTACTATCCAGCTTGTTACCTGCTACTGGATTAACTGCTGACCTGGACTCTCACCCATAGCCTTCGTGGTTCAAGGAAACTGACAGTGAAGTAATCCTGCTTTCTCAGTCCAAGTTTGAGGATCTCACACACTTTGACAGTGGGAACAACATACTCTTTGACAATCTCAAGAAATTTGTATCACTTTTAGTAAAGTGATATGCAATGTCAGGTCAGCTGGGATGCTGAGGATGGTGCAGTAACATAATTGAACTAAATCAAAACGACTACCTACTCTGCGAGGATTGGAGAGTTGAAGATTAATTGAGTAAACATCAGGAGTGTGTTCACACGGACTGTGGAGCACAATTCTGAGGGAGCAGAATATAGTCAAAGAAAACAAGCCAGCAACAGAAAATGAAGGTGTAAGACTGTCCTCCCTAAAAATACAGCCCTATAGGTCTTTTGTACAGCATCTTATTACAACCTAAATACACAGTCTGCAATAAAACAATACGTGCCAATACAGCACACATTCACTAAAAAATAACACAGACTAATTGGTTATGATTTGCTGCCTTGTAACTAAGTGCAAATGTCATATGATTCAATTTATTCAAGTTTTAATTTACTTCAGCCAACATTTGACAGGACTTTTCTTTTCCACGAACATGTACTAATTTAACACTACTAACATTACTATTGATAACTTCACCTGAATTGCCGTCTTAGCCTTAACTAAGTATTAAGAAGTGGTGCCCCTAATATATTTTATGATACCGTTCAGATTATTACTTTAGTGACTGTGGTTGGTAGATAGGCAGTGAGGGCTGAATAACAAAAACAAAGACACACCAGCAGAGAGCTTGATTTTGTGTTATTTTATTCCAGAAAAATAATTTGTGGGATACTGGATATAATTGGTTTTTCCACCTTTATGTCAGTGACTTGGTGTATGGAATTTCTTGAAAGGTTTGCTTTCTGTGCTTGTGTTTACATACATAAGTAAGTGTCTGCCATTTATTGCTGTTGTTGTTCCCTGCATGTCCTAACTGAAAGTGTAAAATTCAGTTCTATTTCTATTGACTTCTTAAACTCAGTTCGACCCCGGTAGGTTAAAAGCACATCTAAAAAAGGACAAGACTGAAAGTCGCAATAATTGTTATTGTAGATATAAGCAATCAATCCCCATTAGCTGTCACAGGAGAGTTGGAGGGGCCAATGCAGTTGAGAGAGTTTGCTGATTGGATTCATGCCTTTATTGCACGTTTCATCCATGTGCAATATAGTTGTGCATTACAAAAGCAGAATACATGAAAAAAAAATGGAATACTGATACATTACTGTATTTGATATTTATTTGAATCAAAGCCATGTGAGGCATACAATGTAAATAAGTGGTGGCATGGTCAGCACACAGCACTTGAAATGTAAGAAGACATGACTCACAATTTCAATGTTTGGGGAAATGGTACAATTTGATTGGTGTTACACTTTTATAGCACCATCACTGTAAAGTATACTGTATAGTATAATAAGTATAACTATTTATAAAAATTAAAGAGTCAACTATTGCCCAAACTGTGTGACTGCTTTGATAGAACTATCGCTATTTTTAAAGTGCAGTGTAACTGACGTCTGTTTATACAATGTTTAGCTACTTCCACTTAAAATGTCTTACATTGCTTGTTTTTCCGTATGCCAAATCTGCAAGTTTTGCACATGCTCCAACCAAAAAGGATGAATATTAATACTTCAGCATACTGTAATATTTTTTTCAAAGCATTTGAACATTCTTTCATTCATCTTCTGTAACCGCTTATCCGGGTTAACCCGGGTCACGGGGGCGCTGGGGCCGATCCCAGCTGCATTGGGCGAGAGGCGTTGTACACCCTGGACAGGATGCCAGTCTATCACAGGGCTGACACATAGAGACAGACAACCATTCACACTCTCACTCACACCGACGGGCAATTTAGAGTCACCAATTACACCTAAGCTGCATGTTTTTGGACTGTAGGTGGAAGCTGGAAGGATGAGACAGAGAGAGTCAGGATTCCAAACAGGGTCGTTACCTGGAGAGCAGTCAGACGAGCAGAGGTACATAAGGATATCCAAACTCAGAGTACCGTATTCAGGCAGGGGTCGAAAACCAGGGAAGAAATCCAGGGATCGGCAGAGGTACAGAGGAGGGGCAGGTAAAACTCGGAATCGGGAGCAAAGGGTTGTCAAACGGGAGATCACGCTCACTAGAAAAACGCTGGTAAGTTGACGAGAGAATGACGAAAACGAACTGGCGACGAGACAAGGGAAACACTGGGCATATATACACACAGGGAGGGGAAGATAACAAGCAACAGGTGAAACACATTAGGGCGGGGAGAGGTAATCACACAGGTGGGAGAAATGAGGGGAACACAGGAAGTAAAGACACCGGACAAGAAACAGAGGGAAGGGCTTCACAATAAAACAGGAACAGACACTACACAATAAGAGCACTACCATCTAGGAGCGGCAGTGACAGATCCTCCCTGAGCACTCACTGAATTAATGCTAGGCAATAAAAGGCACCTGGTTCACCAGGCTCATTCTCCTGCTTTCCTCCTGTTTGGTGCTGGCTGCTGGTTGCAGAGCAGGAAACGGCTTTTAACAGTTCACATGGACAGTTTTAAATCCTGCAGTCCTGTTATGTTCTGTTTCCAATGTATTTCTTGCTCCTGTGGTTTCTGGTTATTTCCTGTACAAGGTAGTAGGGTTATGACCTCAGTTGAACATTTTGTTTTGTATGTGAACTTGTTTACGCCTTCTGTTCTAGGTCTGGTTCCTCTGCTGCTGTTTTGCCCTCCCTCTTGTTAGCCTAACATCTACCTTTTCTATAATGTCGGTGCCACTCTGGTCTATTCTGTCTGCTCTTTAGTAGAACACATCTCATTTCTTAATTGTGGCACTAAAATTCATATTGAATCATCTGTAGTGAAATGCATCCGTGATTTTCCTTGAGGGAATGGCACAATGCACGGTTTCCATGGTGCTGATGTAATTTTAATCACTGCTGCCTGCTCAGAGATGCCTGTTACGAGCACCAGGCAGGTCTGAAATGTCTTTCTGTGGGATGGTCCAAGCATCAGCAGGACCACAGCAGTTTGCTTTTATTGGTCCTGGGTGTATGGCTGCATGTGAGTGGGTGAGGTGAGGAACACAGGTATACACTTGAGAGGCAAGGATTAAAGGATCATTGAAGCAATGGTTTTGTCTGCTCATTTTCCACGTGTCCATTTTTCAAAGTCTGCCATGGATTGAAGAACCACATAATCATTGTTTTTTTCCAGTAGTAGTCTTTCTTTTAGGAAAAAGAAAAATGGTTGTCTTTAGATGGGATTTGTAGGGACAGGAACATGTAAAAACCTGTTTAACATTAATTGCTGTATATGATCACTTTAGTCGTGCTTCAAATTAGATAAAAAATAAATATGTTATATATGTTAATTTCATATTTAGGCCACATGGTGGTGTAGTGGTTAGCACTCTTTCCTCACAACAAGAGGGTTGTAGGTTCGATCCCCGCCTGCGGCACTTCTGTCTGGAGTTTGCATGTTCTCCCCGTGTGTGCGTGGGTTCTCTCCGGGTACTCCGGCTTCCTCCCACAGTCCAAAAACATGCAGCGTAGGTTTAATTGGTGACTCTAAATTGTCCGTAGGTGTGAATGAGAGTGTGAATGGTTGTCTGTCTATATGTGTCAGCCCTGCGACAGACTGGCGTCCTGTCCAGGGTGGAACCTGCCGCTCGCCCAATGCAGCTGGGATCGGCTTCAGCCCCCCGTGACCCGGGTTGACCCGGATAAGCGGTAACAGAAGATGAATGAATGAATGAACTTCATATTTAAGCACAGTATTAACATGCATTTTATATCATGGTTTCTTATCTAGGTATGTTAATACAGGTTTAAATGCTCCTTACAGTTGGAATCTAGAAGTGCATAGTGCAAGTGATACCATGGGGAATCCATACACAGAGGTGCAAGGATGTAAGATACTGTATTTTTTTGAGTACACACAAAGTTTTCCTATTTTAAAACAAATAACAAACAAATAAAGCTGTGGTATCATTATTGCGTACATGTCTTTATGCAACGTCAGAATTAAAAACTCAGTTTGAATCAGTTCAGTTTATCACTAATATGCTCTGTCTGCCACTCTCTCAACCCTTTTGCTTAAATCTTCATTGTCATAGCAAGATATTTTACTTGCAAGTGAGTGCAGTAAAGGCTCATTTATCAACATACAATACCCCGCAGAAAGATATACAGGTTTGACGGAGGTCACCTGGAGGGCAATAAAGCCCAGCCTGATCACAGGCCTTACTGTATGTAAGTGAAGTCTTCTCTCAGCTGTACAACATAATGTAATACTAATTTTATGTCTTTATTTAAGAGTGGGCTGTGTTTCTCCAGAGTCAGTTCATTATTACTCATCTAGTACACCAGAGGGACAGATGTTCTGCCATACTGTATCCTAACCTTGTCTTTTCTGCCATTAAAAACAGTCTGTGGAAAGTGGTTTGTAACTTACTTTGTAAAACTTTATGTCACGTTAATGTCAAGGCAAAGTGTTAAAACTGAGGCAGAACATCAAAAGTGCCATCAGTGGTGGCAGGCTGGTTTATTTAGGTCAGTTTTACAGATTGCTGTATTGCACTGGAATGTTTTGAAAAATGGTAATGTGCCAGAGCAAATAACATGATTTCCATTTTTGTTAGCATATTTCCACCTTGAGCATGTGAGTTATCAAGTATTAGAATGATGTCTGACTGATAAAGTAGACTTCTGGATTGGTGGGTAAGAGGCTATTACTCAACATTCGTCCCTCGGTGCCCTTTTGGCTCTCACAGAGGAACAGGCAGGCCAGGAGATTGCCCTTTGGAGGTTCTGTCTGAGGCAAATTGTCAGGGATCGCCCACCTTTTCTATCAATTTACAGACCTTTTGTGCGCAGGCAGCTCTGCTCTCATTACCACAGCCCTCAGTTCACACGCAATCTTGTAGATTCAATTAGCTTAGATGCGCAGCAAAATATCGAAGGGCATTTTGCTCGAGCAAAGCCTAAAGGAAACTAGTAAAGGTCATGCCTCTGACTTCCTTTCAGAGAGGTACAGGGAGGTAGATGGAAGAAAAAATGTCACGTTCAATGGGATAAAATGGCATTTCATTCTCTGCACTCCTCCACCACAGTGACCAAACCTAATTTCCCTTCTGTAAATATGCTGCCTGGAGCACCCAACTATTTCAATGTAATACTTTGAACAACATACTGTTCTAAGTTTTACACTTCATTAATATTCTCACTCCAGCTCCTAGCCATTCCCTACTGCAATGAAAAAGGCTTTAACTGCTCCTGCTACAGTAAAAACACAAACCAGGAGGTGTCTTTCTTTACAAACCTCTCAGCATACTGCAGTGTATAGAACTTGCCTAGCAGTGCCATTGCAACCGGAGCCATTATTTTTTCCTGAAGAAAGTGTCCCCTTTTGACAAGACATTTAACATAGAAATGCTGTATTATGCATGCAAATCAGGCAGGCGTCTTGTTTCGTGCGCAGGGCCTTATTGAGGACGACCTTGGTGGACGACAGGTGTTGGAGGGGGAATAATGCGTCTCCTATCACCTGCAGCTGACATAAAATTCCCAATTAAACTTTAAGGTGTCTGGATTCATGTGAACCAAACAAAACGTGCGTGGCATCAGTGATAGGGTTGACTTTTTTGTGTAAACCACTCAGAGTAATCAAATTTACTGTGTTACAGTAAAGATCTGAAGGACTGCAGAGAATGTGTGTTTATGCAAGTTATTGTAATGATTGTTATTAACACTAGTTGTTATTGTAAATTATTGTAAATCCCAGTTAGTGAACTACCAATGGAGCAATTAGCAATATTTTACCATTTCTACATGTTCACGAAGTTTCATAATCACAAAGTTTCATGAAGCATTTGCTTTATTTTTTGACCCCACAAGATGTCGGTCTTTACTTTAAAAATGGCTTTAGCAATAGTAATTGTAATAGTAATGGTAATACTTCACTCCCACGGAGTGGGAGTGAAGTATTGTTTTGGTCGGCGGTGTCTGTCTGTCTGTCTGAGTGTCCGCTGCATATACATCCTCTGACCGATAGAGGGTGCTGTTGGGTGAAGTCTGCCATCTCTGATTGCCTTGTTGAGTGTGTTTTCAGCCCTTTGTTGAAACAATAGCGCCATTCACAAATTTTCGTTGTCCCTTCACTAGTTCAAACTATATGAATTTGTTTTATTTACATGGGGATTTTTAATCCTCAAATAGTTTTACTTTCAGTCCAGTAATGGACTGTTCAGTATCATACATATAAAGTTTGACAAGAATATCTTGCCGAAGTGAGAAGCCTCACTTTTAAATGTTTTCTGGGCTGATGGATGGGTCGAAAAAACATTGTACTTTGGCCCAGGAGAATGGGGTTCATGTCCCATGTGAAAAAAACAAAAGTAAACAACTTTGAATGAAACTGAGGTTTTTTACTTGACTTCCTAATTGCATTAAAAAAACAAACAAAAAAACATGTTGTCTAATAACTAACTTCCAGCATTACTGTTTATTCCCGTAACTTACCAGGACGTTTTGTGTTCTAAACCTGCCATAAACTGGACTGAAATACTGATAGTTGGATGGATAAATAGTTAGATGGATGGATAGATAGACTTTATTGATCCCAAACTAGGAAATTACTGTGTCACAGCAGTAAGTATATAAGAATATCGAAAACAAACTATCCAAAGACAACTGTACAACAAACAAATGTATATATTAAAAATAAATAAGTATAAATAATCGGTTAGTGCAGTTGTATGACAACTGTCAGACTGAGGTGAAGAGCACCGTTTGCACAGTTTGATTGCTTGTGGGAGGAAAAACTTCCTATAACAATCCTTGTGACTGCAAAGCTGTCGGAGTCTTCTGGAGAAAGAGCTCTGCTGTCTGTCCAGTGTGTGGTGGAGAGAGTGGTGGTTGAGATTATCCATGATAGACAACAGTGTTCAGTGTCCTCCTGTCCATCACAGCTTCAAAAGTCTCCTGTTTGCAGCCAATCACAGAACCAGCTTTTTGATCTTGCACTTCAGTGTGTTGTTGATGTTAACTCCCAGGTATCTGTAGTCCTCCACGAACTCAATGTCCCTTCCCAGAATGCAGTTGTCCATCTGCTGAAGTCCATCACCATCTCTCTGGTCTTGTCCATGTTCAGCAGCAGGTGATTTTTTCCTGCCCACTCCACAAAACTGTCCACCAGTACTCTGTACTCCTCCCCCTATTCATCTCTTATACATTAGACATCTTTTACATCAGAAAACTTCTGTAAGAAGCATGACTGAGTTGTACTGAAAGTCTGTGGTGTATAATGTGAACAGAAAAGGAGATAGCAAAGTACCACCCACCACCACATCAGACAAGACAACGCCCAATCAGCCAAACTGTCAGGTAGTCAGTAATCCAGGAGACGATGGACACACTGACACCAAATAACTGCAGCTTCTCACCCAGTACCAGTGGCTGGATGGTGTTGAATGCACTGGAGAAAATGACAATATGTGCAGAACTGTAACAAAACTACTACTCTATCAATACAGAGTGCAAAAAAGTGCAAACAGAGACTGACCTTTTTTTCCTAGCATGATATTGACAACATACTATAACTACATTGTGTAGTCATGTCATGTTGTATATGGCCATGTTCTTTTTAAGAAATATGAGCATGTCCACATTTTCTGGCAGCAGTTGAGACCTTTGGGCACTAACTATGTCTCCTGCAGTTGAAAATATACGCTCACTTGGAACAAAGGTAGCAGGAACAGAAAGGTATGCTTTGGCAAGGTGAGAAAGCAAAGGGTATTTGGAGCAGTTTTTGGTCACTTTGGGCTCAGCTCTTACAGCCTCCTCTCTTCCATGTGTGGGACAGTGAGCATCACCTGCTGCCTCTTCTCCCATTGCCTCAGCTGTGGTCTTTAAACAGATGAAACAATGGTGTTAAATTAAATAAGCAGCAGCCCTCCCCTCCCTCTCAACACACACACTCACTCTGATGCGTGCATGTTTCTAACACAACATAATTTTCAGTTGTTAATGGGAACATATCTCGTGGCGCGAGATCTCGTCACACCCCTATATTTACATATACATGTGTGTATTTTAAGTCAAAAGGAAGTGAAAGTGAGACATTTGTCAGTTGCTGTATATTTTGCCTTTCCACAAACTGCTTGTTTGCGTAAGGGAGTTGATGATAGCAAGGCTTCCTAGCAGCAACTTCAGCAAGCACAGCCACTCTGCCTAACTAATTACCACAGATTAAAAGGTTGGGAAGAACATCTGCATGAGTCAAGGAGAGTCAGATGAAATCAAATGAAATGCCAAAGAACAGCAATGAAGGGCTATTTGGAAAATCTGTCACCTACTGTTTAAACATGGCTCATTGTACCTGGGCCTCACACAGCACCTATTCCTCCTTACTATGAGAAATGTTGCATAGAGGAACATTTCCTCTATACTACAAAAATGAGGAAATCTTTTCACTGACCAGTCATGACATTGCAGTTGAATTGGTCTTGACTTCAAGTTAAACTGTACAGAAAACTGACTACATAGTACACTGTATATACTTTGATGGTCATCAATCTTAGGAGACACTGAAACAGGATGTGTAGTCAGACTCATAAGATTCTAAAATGATTGGCTATACCATCATGTAAGATTATAAGGGTGCAGCACTTATTTACACATCCGGCATAGAATGATTCAATCTGTTTCCAAACAGTATATTCCATGCACATACAATGGTCCTCCAATGAAATGTTTGATTAATGAATTACTAATCACTGATAGTTATATAAACATGTAAGCATATCAGCATATCAGAAAATGAATTGATTTGGTTACACAATTATATATATCATATGCATAAACTGTCACAGAGTAATAATAGAATGATAATAAACAGGTCACACCTACAGCGGAACTGTACACAAAAATTATATGTTTGATATAACCTGGTGACATTTTAAAGTTGCTCCACACAGAAGAGGGGAAGAGAAAGAGTCAAAGTTCAAAAGCTTGAATGTATATCCTCTCAGTTCAGTTAACGCACAGGGCGCTTCACTCCTCAGGGAACTGAATGGAATGAATGGGGAAATTTATGGTCACATGGTGTCGTATTTATGACGCCAGACGTGGGGCCCAAAACGTGGGTGCAATCCTCCCTACTTTGAAGGAGTTCTCAAAGTTGGCAATTGTCTCGACCACATGCTTTGACTGATTTATTCAAGGTTATATATGGGATTTACAGGAAGTTGTTAGCAAAGTTAGTAAGAAATGGTAAATGGACTGCACTTATATAGCGCTTTTCTAGTCTTTGCGACCACTCAAAGCGCTTTTACACTACAGACTGCGCTCATTCATCCTTTCATACTGGTGGCCGAGGCTACCCTACACGGTGCCTTCTGCCACCATCAGGAATTCATTCACACACCGATGAACGCAGCATCGGGAGCAGTTTAGGGTTCAGTATCTTGCCAAAGGATACTTCGACATGTAGGCTGCCATGGTCAGGGATCAACCTTCCGATCAGTGGGCGACCGCTCTACCAACTGAGCCACAGTCGCCCTTAGTAAGAAAAGTCTGGTGTTGTTGTATCAAGACTAACATTCAACTTTACATAGCATGGCTACCTTGTGATAGACTGGCATCCTGTCCAGGGTGTACCCTGCCTCTCGCCCAATGCAGCTGGGATCGGCTCCAGCACACGGTGACCCGGGTTGACCCAGATAAACGGTTACAGAAAATGAATAAATTAATGAATAGCATGGCTAAACAATTATACATTTTAACACCATTAAACCACACATTAAATAACGTCTAGAACTTGTGCTTAGCCCTTTTGCTTGCTTCTATCTCATCTATGCCCAGTGCGTTACCACAGTCCATTGATGGTAAGGATCCTGCAGGTGTTGGAAGATTTGGTTTCAAAGAGTCCTTTGGTGGTTAAGGCCGGTCAGAGCTGGTTCCAAGTCAAGGTTTGCTCGCTGATGCACAGCCAGCTTAGAGACGATAGATTGACAAATCCACCCTTAATTTTTTCTGAAGCAGAAAAATGTAGTGTGCAAGTACAAAAAAACATCACATCTGAAAAGCAGCCAGCTGAAATAATTAGATCTTGATGCAGGAAGCAACTCACAGGGACAGGAACATTTCCCTGTTGGCAATCAAAACTAATTTGAAAGTTATACATTCAACGAAAGTACAATGGGAATTGTGGACCTGTTGACTCAAAAACTAAGATGAGAAATGTGTTGAGATGGAGGTGCAAGTTTGGAATAGATTCATATTATTACTGCTGTTATTACCTGAAAATGTCAGAGTTTTAAAAAACTCTTAAAGGTTAAGTTATATTCAGCATAGGGCATGGCTACCTCTTTTACAAAGGTTAAACACTTGCATTATAAAGTAACACTTTTCCCACATCGAAGGAACATTGGTGGAAAAATGGCCACAACTTAAACAACTTTTCAAGTTAGATTTTTAGGCTCAAAATTAAAATAAACACATTCATTCTTGAGGCATTCATGTTTGGACATGTTAATAAAATTATGACAATTTGCATAATTAAATAATAGAGAAATAAAAACAAGGGGAAATTGGTGTAAATGCTTAACTTACTTCCAAACATTATCATTCATTCAAGAAAAGTGGCAATGACTTCCTAACACTGAAGTCCATGCTGGTGGCATGGCTGAATGGCTGAATGGGATGGAGAAAAGGTTGCAATGATTAAGCCTAAAATAACAGCTGACAGTAGCAGAGATGACAGGCGTTTCAGCGATTTACCAGAAACATGTTGAGTGA
Organism: Serranus cabrilla; assembly: GCA_903364295.1. Classification (NCBI taxonomy): domain Eukaryota; kingdom Metazoa; phylum Chordata; class Actinopteri; order Perciformes; family Serranidae; genus Serranus; species Serranus cabrilla. The sequence goes on along the minus strand of CAFUXE010000777.1, from coordinate 955,248 downwards.
ATGATAGAGGGTAAATTCTGAATGGAAGAGCGTGCCAGGAAAGAGACCGGTGTGTCTGGAATGACAACATATGGCGGACTTTCACCCAGTACAACAGATTTCATGTCCTGTTTGAAAATTATTTTTTCACATAACTTCCTTGGCTTACAATTTGTGAATAATGTTTTTTTACATAACTTGTGCAACTTGCGACATGTATGTACATTTATTTTACTTTCTAATCTGTCTTCTGTTACTTCTTACTAGGGAGTTTTTTGAGCCAAATGTAGGTCCGTTTTTAGAACGATCCGCTGTATAACAAAATTATGTGAAATGACCACGACTTCTGTGCTCGTGGATTTTTTTCATATTACGTGCCACCAGCATGGAATTCAATGTTAGAAGTTGTGGTTATGTCACATAATTTTGTGAGATCAGGTTGAGCAGAAAATACTGAAAGATGTATGAGGTAATTCAGACAATGGGTATAATATGTAGAACTTAACAAAACGTCAGTTAGAGACAAACACAAATAAAATGGTTATGCGACCCAACAGAAATTAAGGTCATAAGACCAACTTAAGTAAAATGGTAAACAGCTAATTAATTCCAGCGACCAAACAGAAATTATGTCCGAATGACAAACAACATTATGGTCCAACAACCAAATAAAAAAATACTGTGAATGATGCATAGGGTCACCATGGTTGTAACATGTACAGCTTAATAGCAAACAGAAATGACCCAACAAAAAATAATAACATTTAAATAATACCTCCAAATGATTCTGTCTTTCATTGTACATTCTGCAAACATTTACAATGTATGTACAATCCATTTAAAGATGATGAACAGCCTGATATGTCTTAGGAAAAATAAGTGCAATTTCAACAATATGTCTCAACATTGAACAAGTCGACTCACTGTTATTACATGTTATAATAAACACATAACAGTGGATCTACAAAGGGATACAAAGGGACAAAACATTAGGAAAATCAAGTGAAATTGGCACAAAATGTCTTCGATGGTCAACATTCAGTTTCAACTGGAAAGTGCATATGCTGTCATAATACTGTGTGACAATGGCATTGCATCATTTTGTTCAAATTGATCAGTTCTGCATTCTGGAAATTCTGCCAGTGGTCTTCCTTTTTTGCCCAATACACTGTTCACTTTCCTTCTGTAAATCAAAGAAATGTATAAGCACAGCTCTGAGGCTTAACTACTTTTGGTCTGGTATGGTAAGCCATGGATAATATCTTATATTAGGCTGTCAGACTTGACGAGGATTCAAATGTCTGGCAGTACTATTCAGACAGCAAATTTTAGGATGTGCTCCATTTTTGCACATTTCTCCTTTTTTGAGAAAAAAATAAACATTTTCCATTATTATTCAGCATAAGGCCTTTCACTCCTATTAGGATGATGAGCCCCCCAGTGGAGAAACGGCAATAGTACATTTTATTTTTTTTTAAATGGAACTTCACTGTCATTTTCACACTTTCCAGATTCGACTCTTTGGCATATGTTGGCTGCTAAGATGATACACAATGTGGTGTGAAAACAATGTTGGTGCACATTAGAAAATCTCCACTCAAGGCCCACTGACTTTTTGTCCTGGAGCTTTGCATCTGACATCTGAGGTAATTCCATCTGTTCATGAAGTTGATGAGTTAATGGGCTTTGACTGTCAGCTGCTGTTTCCAACACCAAGATTGAAAAGTCAAGCTCAATTTAGCGTACAGTTTTTCTCTGAGGAAAATTCAAAATAGCCTCTACATAAGATATAACAGGCAGAAATATATACCAATTACAAACATAGGTCAGTGTTACTGAAGTATGGGTAATTTGTCCAGTGTCCAATTATGTAAATGTCTTTGTTTTGGGCAGATCACTCGAACTCCACTGTTTGTGATGTTTGCGGTTGTCTTGCTCTCTGTGATGTTTCCACAGCTTACTATAAGGATAACTAATTATTTGGCAATTGTGTTGCTACATATATATTCTGTTTAATTAAAGGCAAGCTGTAATTCAAAGTATTAACACAAGTTTTTTCTTGTTTTCATTTTAAAGCCTGATGTGTAGTCATGATTATTTCAGGACTGTGTGTTGTTATTTCCTTTCTGTTGCTTAACCATGAGTAGAAAACATTTACGTAAATCCAACATACCCAGCTTGAGAAAGAAGAGGGGTCATGCCAGTCATGGGGATAACAAATTGCCAATTTTTCAACGTTTGACTTGTCTCTGTGGAAGACAAAAGGCGGTTTAGCTTTTGTCCTCACCTCTCTGGTTCATCTTTGATGCTGAGGAGGAAAAACAGTGGCTTTTAAGCTACCATCAGGGGACTGAGAAAAATCTATGGTGGGTCAGCTTGTCAGAGGTAACCTATTGGGATTTTAGGGGAGCTGCAGTAAAGCCCCCCCACAAGAGAAGAAAAAAAGACCAGTAAGACTCTCATAAGGCTGTCATGACGGTGAAGAACAAAGTAGTTTACTCATTTTTGCACACCAGGTGGCCCAAATGAAAAGAAGGAGGTGGGGGGGTGGGGTTAGTTTTCATAGGTCTCTCTGTAATGAAATTTCTATTATGATGTTCACTGTGGGCCGATTTTATTTCTTCGGGGGAAGAAGACATGACTTTTTATTGTTTGTAACATTGTTCCAGGTATGTCTGCATACTTAATGTTCAGAGCACTCACAGAATTTTACTGAAACTTGACTTGTTTATGGCGAATGAAAATAGACGGATTGAATAGATGGGCAGCAAACCTTCCCTCAGTCAGAATTTAAATTAGCTTCTTCAACAAAATGCTATCAAAATGTTGGAAGCATAAAACTGATTTTATTTGCCAGGGGATTTGTCAAGGGCAATCAAATAATAATTTACTTTGTATTTGCTGATGATATCCATATATATATATATTTAATTTTAATTTGCTTGAATAGCTCCTATGTATAGTTTTAATACTCAAGGTTGATATGAAGTGGCATATTTCATTTTTGCTGAATTACTTGTAGAAATTAAGCTGTAATGCACATCTGTTTCATTCAAGTGACCATACTACAATTCATTTTTGGAATGCCGGCTTTATTTGCACATTATAATCTAGAGGATTGTATTTGTGCTATTTTAGTCTTTAACAAGACCTAAGGCACTGAGCAGCCAGGTATTAGACATTTACTTCTCCAGGTCTCTGAGCAAACTGCTGTGAAGAAACTAAGAACTGAGTCCACAGACTGCTGCATCACCTCTCCAAGTACTTGTGTTAATGGAGAAATTTAAAATTTGTTCTCAATCTATATTTGAAACAATGCAATGGAAAATGTACATATTTGAAATGCCATTGATGATGGTAGCTTACTTATACTGTAGCCTATAACTTCATAGAATGTTGTGGGGATGAGTTATTTTTGAATTATTGCAGTGAGTCACTCTTGTGTGTCCAGCATGGAGGTTTGGAGTTGCCAGGATACATTCTGTGCGGTGAATTAAAAGAGACCAATGAGGTGAAATCATTAGAGGTGACACATTTCCTGGTCAAATGTGTGCAAAGGATTTTATATAATTTCAGGCAGTTACTGATCACCTGCGAGTAACAGGTGCTGCAGTTTGTGACAGGCTGTGACTAAAACCCCAACGTTTGTGTGCAGATTCCAGGACTTCTTGACATGCCCATTGAAGGAATTGAAAGCTGTTTTAAAAAGGAGCAATATAAAGTGCAGAATGTGAAGGTTTGTCAGATCACGCTGGGACACACGGTAAATGAGGCCATCCCTTCAATCACACAAATACAAATACATGGTTTTGTTTGTTCTGATACATCACAGCTAAAACACTGGACTGGTGCAGTGCAAACTGCAGGTCCAGACTGGCAAGCCTGAGTACTGGGAGAATTCCTGGTTGCCTTTTCAGGCCAGTGTAAAAAATGCCAAATGAAATCTAAATTAAAGTGAAAATAAACTGCACTGATGCTGTGTGCACAATGTGCCCATTAACACAACACAATGTGGGAAAAGTGTTGTATATATATTCAACACTTCTCCCACAGTGTCACAAATGATGGAAAAATAGGTCTTCTCATGCTATACATTGATGTATCTGCATTGTTACAAATTGTCTATTTACAACCTCTCCTGTCCTCTCCTCTCTGTTCTATGTAAACAGCCTGCAGTTCTGTCTGATTTTCAATGAAGATTTGTCACATAAATGTTTATCTTAGCAGAATGAATCATGGCTTCAGAGTGTCACTGAGAAGTGAGATTTAATGGCTATTAAATGGGGACATACAACAGAGGTCCATGGTTCAAGATTGTAACCTCAAACACCCAGGCCACTGGGGGCCTGTACTACAAAGCAAGGTCAGATTGTTTTGTCACCAAGCCTCAAAAAATGAAATCACACATTGGTCACATGACTTGGCTATCAACTAACTGGGTAAAAACACAGTTTAAAAGTTAAACTGGGCAAGAGTAGATCAGACTATATCTGTTTTACCATTTTACAATATTTACCAATTACATTATGTCTTGTTGTGTGGCCTCACTTTTTAACTGCAACCCGGCGGTGTTGAACAGACTTGGAACAAGTAACTAGTAAACCACAGATCACGTTAACTATCTACATTTGTTAACCAACAATACCAGGAATATGAACGTTCCTGAACCAATGCAACATTTTGAACACTTTGGTAAAGGTTAGGTAAAAGGGTTCACCTTGAGAAAAGCTTATTCCAGATATAACTTCTAACAACAAGGCACAAAAAGGACACAAAACAACTACGTCTAGGGTGCCCACCTAATGGTGGATCTACATGGTTTTTACATTAGATTCATATTGTTATAATTCTCCAAGAGAATGATTGGTCAGTAGGCACCGCAGGTTAATCTTAAAATTACCTCATCAAAGTCCTGCTTCATAGAACAGGCATCAGTGCACCTACAGTTGTCTAATTTCTACCATAGTTTAAAGCAACTAGAATGGATACTTTACTTTTGCTGCTTTGGTTCACTCTCAAACATGCAGCAGGCAGCTGGTTTCAGTCAAAAACTTTGAAAAATCCACTTACACCACCTGCTCAGCTGTTGTGGTCATAATCAGAAACATCACAAAAACATTAATTGTGCTGCTGAACAAATGTAATGTGGAAATGGATGTGGAGACATTGTCAAACAGAAATAAGACAGAAAAATTTGCCAATCCTTTGTGACATATATTCAATTGAAGATTGTAAAAAGAAAAAATGGGTTCTATGGGCACCCACAAGTCTCTTCTTTACATACTTGTATATTTTATGATAATACCATACAGTTTCAAGCAAAAACCACTTCATTTCTCGCATGCATTGAAATGTGCAGTTTCCGCCTACTATATTTGAATATTTATACATGCTGGGGTGCCTAAACAGGCTTTGAATTACATACATTTGGGATCACTGGAAAGCTGAGACTCTGCTTGTGCTTTTTATTCATGCAGGATTATATTAGTCCCCATAGGAGCCCATGAGAGCATTTCTTAAAACTTCTTTCTTAAGACATCGCTGTATAAAGTTAGCTGCTGTAACCTCTAGGATAATCCCAGCCTCATGAAACTTTACAACTATAAACTATAGAACTAGGGCTTTCAGAGGATGTATGCCCAGGTTTTTTTTAATAAGAGGGTTTTTCAGCAGTTTAAAGTACAGAAGTGCTCGCTATCCAGTAACTTAAAATACAGAAATCTCAAAAATTCTGAAGGGGCTTTTGACAATTTTTATCCATTCTCAAAATAAAAGGAATTGCCTACTTCAGCACTAAATGTGTGTTACAAATGGTATCAACCAAAAAAAAAAAAAAAACCCATACACCTTAATAGGTTGAATTCATTGATTAACTGATGAATTAAGTCAATTTATTAATGATTTATGACCAGAACAACGTGACATAGAGTGCTGAGCTGCAACTCTCCAGATCCCCAGCTTTCACTATAGATGCAAATTTTTCAGTTTGGGATCCTGCATTGCATTATTATTACCTGTTACCTTTTAATCATTATACAGTGCCGATAACAAAATCACAAGGTTGACCTTAGGGTGTCCAAAGTAGTAGAGGATTGTTCTCTGGAGAGCATAATTTGCTCCCCATAAATCTTGATATATAGAAATTTAAAAAATGCTATGAAGTAAAGGTCAGATGGTCACGAAAATCATTACAAATACCTCAATGGGAACATGAAAACTTACAGCAAATGTTAATGGAAATGTGTGATCTTACTGTGGAACAAAGGGTCAAGTGCAACAACAAACTTGCCATCCACAAGCCCTTAGGCACAGTGTATGCATTCCAACTGCTGTTTTCATCACCCCTTCCCTGTCCACCATGTCTCTGCCTGGCCTCATATAGGATTTCTCCAGTTGCAATGAATAACGGTGATACTAATTGATTTTGAATTATCCCCAGTCATTCCTCGCTCTTTATCCACAATCTTACCTTCAGTTACGCACGTCTTGTCAGATCCTCGGCTGAAGAACAACCAGTCCATTAATTGCCTCATATTTCAAATTCCCCTTTATAATAAATTGCTATTATGGACAATGGGAGGAAATTACATTATATCTGAGCAATGGACAATCGGCTCTTTAGCCCTGCCACCCCTCCACTGAGTCCCCCTGCCCCCATTGCACACCCCACACAAAGCCTCTGATGGAACATCTGTAAAGATGGATTTAGCCCCATTGATAATTTTCCTAATTAAACCACACAATATTTAATTAAAAGCCAGTGTAGTTTAATTGCAGAGATTTTTCTTTTCTCTCATCCCCCTTTCTCTCTTGATAAGGTTGGAGTTGAGCACATTCCAGCCCCGAAAAGACTCATCTGTTGAAATAAGGGAATATATTTGTAATGAATGTTGACCTAATGTCTTCACAGGACAGTCCTGGTACAGAGAGGGCGTCCATCTCTTATTCCCTCCTTGGATCTCTTTATCACCTCTACTGGGTGAAAATCGTTTATATCAGATATTTAGGAACTTTGAAGAAAACCTTGTTAATAGCCAGTCTGAATTGAGTTTTGTCCCCTACAATTTCAGAAAAATGGTGTTGAATTAAAACATGATTTGTTCATAGGCCAGTATAGGCCTACTACATGCTACCAGAGAGCCAATAATAACCTCAGTAACTGCACCCTGGCTTTCTGAGGCCATCTGACCATTGGTTAATGAGTCCATGAAGCTACTGATGGTGGTTATTACATGATGTAGCTGAGAGATATTAATATTGGCAGAGCCTTAGAATTGAGAGCAGAGAGCAGTGTTGTCACCATTGCCCATTGGGATATGATTTGAGGGGAAATATTTCAGGTGTTTAGCATTGTTTACTATTTTCTCAACTTCAGTTATGATCGTACTACCACTGTGGCTAAAAATGTACAATTTGGTGGTAATGTTATTACAGTGCTAATGTCAGGGGTCTCCAAACCCATTCAGACTCATGACCTTATTAAGTTTACCACTGCATAGAAATGCAGCAACTTATTATTATGAAAAGTTGAAGGTGGAGCAAAAAAAGAATCCTCTGGAGAACATGCATGTTTGATGTGCATAAAATTACATGTATACAATTTAAGTTGTTTGTGTAAAAGTGCACATGTTAATTTTGCCATATAATCGAATATATCAATAATAAACATATTAATCCTTCAAATGATCAAACTGTTTGCCCCCAGCATTCACACATTATAATACTGGTAATACTGTAATAATCCTGACTGTATACCTACTTATATACTTACCCCCTGAATATCTTATAAGAAACATTACATTTAGCTTGGAGTCCTGTTTCTGGCTTGCTGATGAAATATAAAGCAGTGAGCACTGAACATCTACAAAGTTGAGGGACATGAAGAAATAAATTATGCAACTCAATAACATTTTTCATTATACTCTCCCTGTCTGGGAAATGCCAGTGCAATTCAAAATTCACAAGCTTTTGTTTGTACACAAATTCGCTATAACAAATTTGAAGCTTTTAAGCCAAAGCCCTTATGACATCAGGTAGATTACAAAAAGTACCTATATAAATTGTGACAGTGTCCAATATCCACTCTCATTATATCTCTGGGTTGGTCTCTGCCAATTCCTTCAGCTATTAAATGCCTAACAATGTTCACCAGCTAATCATTAACAGTCTGCTGTTCCTACTCACCAGGTAGCGTACAGTGGGTTTATCAGAGCTTTTTAACAGAAAACAAAGCAATGGGCTAAAATAGGTTGTTGGCTGAAGGGACTGCAGAGAATTATCTATGAATTTGTCAGTTCGAACAGCCCTTTGAACAACACAGTAATTTGATACAGTTTTTATTCAAGTAAATTGAATGCATCTTTATAATAGTCTGTGATCAGTCACAGAACTATTGCTTATAGTTGGAGGGAAAAATCCCAATAATATATCTGTAACTCCTGGGATGCAAGAAAATACTTGTTTTTTCCCCCCCAAAAGGAGCATGGAGGTTGCGTGTTACGTTTTTGATGTAAGTGCTTCTTCATTTGTCATCTTTCTTTTTCATTATTTTTCACTGCAAACCACACTGGATATTAAACAAACTCGGAAGTGTAGTGACCATCTGTACCTTGAAGCGTCGATCTCCTCGATCTCACTGCGACTCTGTGTTGGTAGATTTAACCAACACAGCTTCAGGGGCTCTACATGTAACAGACGTGACAATCACAGCTCCCACACATACATCCTCTTGTGCGGAGAGAAGTAGCTGCACCAGCAATACACGGAGATATGAAGTTAATTAAACTGCCAATCCCCATGAGGACCTTGACAGCCAGAGAAGACCTGTGGCTGGATTAGAACAGAGAAGCGGGGGTGGGGGG
>CAFUXE010000777.1:922250-943715 GCA_903364295.1 Serranus cabrilla | reverse complement strand
AATTGTGAACCCAAACTGTAAGGAAATTAAAGGTACATCACTCTACTTGGCAGTAGAGCCGAAACAAGAGCAGTCGGCTGGGTCTCAACGTAAACACACCCACATCACTGTATCTCACAAAGAACCGCTGGCGTGGCAATGGTTAAAACGCAGTTAAAATGCCATGTACTATTCTCTCCACAGAAAGCGAATAATTACTCAAAAAGCTCAATTGAAAATATTACAACACAACCTTGCAAGATTATAGCAGATAAACATGCCATGAATCCGCGCTAACACTAGCGTTATTGCTACACTAACATGCCCTCCTTTAATAAACTGAAATAATATTTAGACATTTACCCACGAAAACACACAAACACTGTATGTCACACAGCAACAGGCTAAACACGGTTGAAATGACATGTCCAATTCTCTCCACAGAAGGCGAAAGATCGGACTATAAGGCGTACTTAAAATCCTTAAATTTTCTCAAAAATCAACAGTGCACCTTATAATCCAGTGCGCCTCATGCATGAATTCTGGTTTTGCTTACTGACCTCGAACCGATTTAATGTGGTACACGGCGCTCAAAAATCGGTCAAAATGTTTTAGTACGACTTTGTTAAGCTATGAAGCCGCACCGATTGATGGATTTTCGGAGCATTACGGCTTCCGCAGTCAGGAGCCTCGCGGAGTAATACGCACTGTGCTTCAACATAATATTGCAGTGCGTGTATAAGGACCCTAAAATGGAACCTGTTAAGAGAGATGCTTACGAAGTGGATTTCAAACTCAAGGCTATCAGTCGTGCAGTAGAATCGTGGATGCCTGGGCTCAAGTGCCGTTCGAGTCACGAAGGCCAGAATCATCACTGAACAGCTAAGTAACAGCAACGAGACTGACTCGGATAATGACGAGAGGGATCCGGGCAAAATATATTCTTTTGGCAACCTACCAAGACTGCAATATAAGAAAATGTATCTGGTTCTGAACAATCAGACAAAGAAAACATTCGACATCAATTTACAACAAAGTACATGTGGTCTGGCTGGAAGTCAGGGAAAGGGCCAAGAGAGGGAGAACTCTTCAGTAGCCATCCTTTAAAAACTGTCCTGATCAGCCCCTGTCCAATCACTGCTCCAACCTGGTAGACAAAATAAAAGGGAGACACACATAAAAAGAACAGCACCTCCCACTGGGAGCAAGGATTAACCACATTTATGTTGCTGAGAAAATGCAGAGCCAAAACTATATGACCCATCGTCATGACAATATATATAAAAAACTTGGCATCACAGCCTGTTTCCCTGAATCAAACTTATGAATATAAAAGCATACATGCTCTTTGTAAAGAGTTACAGCAACACAGGGTGAGAAAAGCAAGTCAGTCCCTGTAGCAGTATGCTAATCAACTCCCACTGCTGTAACCTTTCCCCCTCCCCTACTTCCTTTACCATGTCCCTCCTTTGGCTGATTCTCTTTCTCTATGTCTCTCTTGTTTTGCCTCCAAGTCTTCATGAAGAGGGAAGCTCCTCACTTTCCTACATATTCAAGTCCTTTTCCCACTTCCCTCCGAAAACATAATAGTATTTAGGGCCAGAGGGGGTGCAGAGTATTTGCACAAAGGTAGGTATTCTCTCTCAGATTTCAGAGGCTGAAAGTACAAGTGCCTGTGGCAGCAGACCTAATTCACCTGCTTGCTGACATTGACCAACACACCAAAGTAACATAGAGACTAGATATTACATTGTGCTGCATAGTTACAATTTTAAAATTACAAATAAAGGGTTCCGTATGCTTGAAACAAACAAATGTATACGCCTTGTCGTCCAACCATCATTAAAAACTAAAGTGTATACTAAGGCTAAAAGGCTGTTTCTCACAGAAATGCACCTTGTGGAATGTAGTTACCTCCCCTCTTTCAATCTAATGTCAAAGATGTTTTCAGACAAAGTTGTTAATCTTTTGTGCTGATGATACATCCATGCGAGGTCTAGTTAAATTTTTAAGCACTTCATTTGTCACCTAATATTGTCGATTCAGAAGAGAACTGTACTTTCACTTATATTATCCTGCAGCTCTTTAGCCAGAGACTCCTGCTCAACACTGCAACAACAAATTTTTCTGTTGATGTTGTGTGAGTTGCTCTGATTTGACAGGTGATAGCAGGAGCTGGGCTGAAAGAGTCACGGAGCATGACACACGACTTAATATACTCCACAGACAAGAAAAAGCTTTACAGAAATACAATTGACACATAATGTATATTACCAATTTTTAATATAGAAAATTGAAAGCAGCTCTTTACCATTTTATACATTTTGAAGACTATCCCAGAATGTAAAGAGTGTAAAGTCCAGAGCACCTCCCTGAATGTTGGCACATTCCAAAAGCTGTCCAAAGGTTGTAGACCGAAGTTGAAGGAGTTAATATGTAAGAGAAGGGTGGGTTGTGCAGCGGCTGGACTTTGGTGATGCCAGTGCTATAATAGAATAGAATAGAATGTAGAATGTTTTTTATTGTCATTGTGCACAAGGTACAACTAAATTCAAGGACAGCTCGGGTGGTGCAAAATACACATGTACAAAGGAAAAACAATAAACAATAAATAGATAAGAAAAACAAACAAAAACAGACAAAACAAAGATAAGTAAAATGTATAAATATATTTAGAAAGAGCCAAGAGTATGTGCAGCAGAGAGCACAACAGCAGCAGTGGAAATAATTTATGTACAAATAACTTATTGCACTTATGTCACACAAACGAAATATTAATAGCTACAAGTGTTCAAGTGTTCAGGACTCTAATTGCACTTGGGTAGAAGGTGTTGGTGAAGCTAGAAGTGCGGGCCTTGATGGACCTGTACCTCTTCCCTGAGGGCAGCAGTGAGAACAGGCTGTGCCCGGGGTGTGAACTGTCACAGGTGATGTTTGTGGCCCTGCGCAGACATCTGATGTTGTAGATGTCCGACAGAGAGGACAGCTGTACTCCTATGATGTTCTGTGCTGACTTCCTGACCCTTTCCAGAGCCTTTTTGTCAGCCTGAGAGCTGCTCCTGAACCACACCAAGATGTTGTGGGTGAGGATGCTCTCTACAGAACATCTTTAGAAGGACAGCAGCAGGTCCCGGGACACGTTGACTCTTCTCAGGGACCTTAAAAAGTACAGGCGCTGCTGTGCCTTTTTTACGAGGGCGTTGGTGCCCCATGTAAGGTCCTGAGAAATGTACGTCCCGGTACGTTGAGGACTGGTGGTCCCCAAGCCTGACTGACTGCAGACGGTCGGTGAGAAAGTCTCTGATCCATCTGCAGGTGTGCTCGCCAATACCCAGACTGCGCAGTTTGGACAACAGTCTGCTTGGAACAGAACTGAAGTCCACAAACAACATCCTCGCATAACCGCCAGAGTGTTCAAGGTGTTTACACACTGTGTGAAGGGCTGTGTTGATGGCATCACCTGTGGACCTGTTGGCTCTGTATGCGAATTGGTGCTGATTGAGACTGGGAGGCAGTAAAGATTTAATGTGCCTCAGAACCAGTCTCTCAAAGCACTTCATCACAGTGGAAGTGAGAGCCACAGGTCTGTAGTCATTCAGGCTGCTGACCGACTGTTTCTTGGGGATGGGTACAATGGTGGCAGATTTCAGGCAGCTGGGGACTGTGCAAGCAGCCAGCGAGAGGTTAAAAAATGGTGGTAAAAACCTCTGCTAGCTGGTCTGCACAGCCCCTCAGTACCCTCCCCTGGACACAGTCAGGACCAGCAGCCTTCGATGGGTTCACACCCCGGAGCACCCTCCTGACCTCCTCCGTGCTCACAGTGAGGGCCAGGGTGTCAGCAGGCAGCAGCATAGGGGCATCCTCCTCTTGTCCAGCTTCAAACCTAGCGAAGAACTGATTCAGCTCCTCCGCTAGGTCTGTGCTGGTGCTGGTGGTGGGAGTACTGGAGCTGTTCATGTTGACAAGGTCACGGATGCCCTGCCAAACACTTCAGGGGTTCCCCTCCGTGAAGTGTCCCTCGATCTTCCTGGCATATGCTGTGGAACAGTGGATGTATAGTCAGTTAGGTCGCCCTGTGCAAAGATGTCCCAGTTCGTTATTTCGAAGCAGTCCTGTAGCTGTGGGATGGCATCTTCAGACCAAATCCGTGTGGCTCTCACCTCAGGCAGTGTTCTTTGTATGAGAGGTCTGTATGCTGGGGTGAGAAACACAGATTACATCAGAGCACATCACACCAACATCTTTGAGACCAGACATGGTGCTGATATCAACTTCTTCTAAGCAAGTCCCTTTGTTGGAACTGACAGTCCCCTGGGAGAACCGCATGGGAGAAGCCAACAAGCGGAAACTGTTCAAATACCACAAGCTCACAGAGGAATGTAGGAGAGGCTGGAAAATCCGCTGCGAGCCAGTAGAGGTGGGATGTCGAGGCTTCGCAACCCACTCCCGAGGCAAAACCTGCACCCTCCTGGGCATCAGGAGAGCTGCTAAGGAGTGCCATCAAGTCCACCCAGAGGTTGCAGAGAAAGCTTCTAGGTGGATTTAGATCAAAAGGTCAGAGAAGTGGGCTAATGCTGCTGGGACAGAAGTCAGGTGATCAGCCGTGGCTGGGTCGCCTGAGGGAGGGTGTCTGTTGTTGAAAGACCCGAAAAACCCGATGATCTCAAGAAACATCACTGATGATGTGTCCTAGCGCATCCATAGATGTATCTATACACAGCTGGAGAGGCAGCATCCGACACAGAGATGCAAGGCGGTTGGACAGACTGGTCAAAAGAACTGGATCAGTGATTGGGGTCAGGCTAGACACACTGGAGGTGGTGGAGAGATGCACCACGAAGATGTTCGAGAACATCATGAATTGCCCAGATCATCTGCTGCACAGCACCTTTGTGGACGGAAGGGGCAGCAGTGGACGGCTCCTCTCTCTCCATTGCAGGACGGAGAGATTCAAGAGATCCTTCGCTCCAACAGCCATCAGGCTGTCTAATAGCAGAATCAACAGACTAAATTAATTTCCCCTCGGGGATAAATAAAGTAATTTGGATTTTTGATTGATTTGATTTGATAACTGAATTACATTGGAATGGTTGAATCACCCAATTAAACTTTCTACAACCTATCCTAATCACAAGAATTTCTTCTTCCTAACAGATATAATGGTTCTAAATGGTTACAGAGTTCAGGGTTCATGTGATAGAATTCAAGCATCTTTAAAATTGTTCTCTTATTTTATAGTGGAAAGTAGAAAGATGACAGATAACAGGGGTGCAATGCAGGGATTGACATTGAAACAAAGGTTGTTGGTCGGACATAAATTGAGGATGTTGAGGTTCGTGGTCAGCAGCATAAACCCATAGGCCACCAGGGCAACCCACAATCAGCAACAAGCAGGCATGACATTATTGTAAATGTTAAATATAAAGTGAATTTTTAAGTAAGTTCACATTTGAAAAGAAAACATTTAGAATTTGTGGCCCTGTCTACTTTTCTACCCCAAGACACATTTACAATAGGGAGACCTGTCTAACAGAAAATTGAATGAATTTGAATTTGAATTGAATTTGAGGGGCAGCAATTCTCTTGATAGGCTCTACAACAATATAAAAGATTTCAGTAAAGGTGGTCATATTTTCCTTTGTTTCAAATTCAAAGGTTCAACTGTTCTTCACACTCTCGTTATTCCACTTATTGACATATCAGCCTTTTTGGCTGTGCTTTTTTTAATGTTTTTTTTTTGTAGGAGCAGAGTGAACGCATTGCTGGGAGCAGCTTTATTGTGATCCTTTCAGTACACAGTCTCTCCAAGTGGTAAAGCTGGAATACAGGGGGTTAAGGAGAGAAACCCCTGACTTCCTCCTCCCAATTGGAACCATCTTCCTCCTTCAATGAGCCTTGTGTCCATCTCTTTGCCTACAATCCTCTAAATCGCTGCATTATCATGGCTGCTGGATACAGCCAGCTGGAGAGGCCATGGCTTTGGCAAGAAATCAGACAGAAGAAGGTTGGGTTAAAAAGAAACTCTTACAACCTCAGTCTCAATCCTACATGTTCTGTTAGTGTTTGTGGGTGTGTGCGTGCATGTGTATGGATATATGTATTTGTGTGTATGTGTGGGGGGTGGGGGGATGTCTGTGCACGTATGTGTGTGTAGCCCCAGGAAGATGTCTCGATATTGTATGTCTCAATGACAGCCTGCTCATGCAGCTCCAGAAGCACATGACTGCCACCAGTTGTCAGTGAGTAGCTACTACAGAGATGGAGATCACTGTTCATCTCTGCAGACATCACACAGGCCTTTTCCCAGCAAAAGAGCTCCACAGGGACCGTCTCTGCTGGTATTAATCACATGACTGCGGGTTCAAATCTAATGTTCAGTTTATTTCTCTCTTAGTTTATTTAAAGCTTTTGATTGAAGTAAGCTATAATTTTGCACTGGCAGTGGATTTTTTCTTTAATGCCATAGCAAGTCCATGTATTTAAAGTATGCATTGTAATGATACTACTGTTGACAGCATGAAAATACATTTTTTATATGTATTTTTAGAGAATATCAATGGGAGATGGGGAATAATGGTGCAAAGTTAAATCACTGATCCGGAGATGTTGAGGTGTAAACAACATAAACAACATTTTGATGCAGAATTATAAAGGTTAGTAGCATCAGTCAAATCAAATAATAACTATGTAGAATTACTAGCTTGTTCTGGAGCTTTCAATCCCTTCTCTGTCTTCTTCAGTAATGGAGTTCAAACTAATTAGCTGAAGAAAGCTAGCATGGATGGACTTTGGGCAAACCAATAAGGAACACAAAGCTTCAGCTCTTCATAAGTGGACTATAAGTACATATAACTACTGGTTCCAAGGTCAAGAAGGAACATTCTCCTTTGTGTAACATATATGTTATCAACTTGAGTGTCATATTAAGCTTCTCTTGAAACTAGATGTACTCGATGTATTAGCCTTAATTTAGTTTGAAAATTAAGAAAAAAATAAGCATGATCATTTATTTTTCTAATGTATTAAGAGACACATATAATCTAAAAGAGTGTGGAGTTACTTTAGATAGATAATGTCTGAGCTCTACATTTAATGATCATGTCAGAACTTAGACAGGAGAACCCAAATGCATGACCAGGAGACAGAGTGTAAATTCACTGAAGAGCCTTTCATTATTATCAGGGAGATTCTGATGGGCTGATGCAATAGTCTGGGGTTTTCGGGTGAATGCCAGAAGCCACGGGAACAGGTCAGGAACAGCCAGGAGGCAGACCACCAGAGAGGCAGGTTAGAACTGATTTTCCAGGCAGACAGGCAAAGGCACCGACTAGAGACAGGCAGAGAGCGATTAGCGAGGCAGGCAGGATCATACACAAACGAGCAGATCATCAGGCTGAGGCACATGAGAGAATAAGGCGAAGACAGTACCGTAGCAGGCAGGGTCATACACAAACGAGCAGATCATCAGGCTGAGACACATGAGAGAATAAGGCGAAGACAGAGTACCGTAGCAGGTAGGTTTAAACACAAGGAGGCAGTCCAATAGGCAGAGGTACCAGCAGGGAAAAGGCAGGCTCAGGAAACGGGTCAGGCTGGATTGTATCAGGCAGGCAATGGTCAGGAAAATGCTGGTAAGTAACTCACAAAGGAAGATAACGAACTGGCACAAACAGGAAGGAGCACACGGTATATACACACACTGGGAGAAGGAGATAATGAGACACAGGTGAAACACATTAGGGCGAGGGATGGTAATCACACGAGCAGGTGTGCTGTAGTGTTACACTAATGTTAGACTAATGTTCACAATACAGCAGAGACTACTGGGAGCACAATGCAAGTTTTTAGTTTGTTGTAGTATATTCACTGGTTAAACCAGAGGTTAAATTAAACCCAAAAGAGGTCAGACTAAAACCTGCTTCATGAAATATAGATTGCCTCAAATAAGACTGCTTCTCTGAAATGATCTGGGTTTATCTGATAAAGAGAGTTGTGTCCGTATCTCAATTTGCAAATGCATGTGAGCTCAGGCTCACAGGCTGCCTCATTCCGACTGCGTTCGGCTCTGCTTGTTCTGTACCTAGAATTTACGTGAGTTGTGCTGACCAGGGCCCCGTTCCAGAAAGCGGGTTCTCTGAAAACCCTGAGTATGTTGACCCTGAAATTAGGGAAACTCTGGGTTTCCCGTTCCACAAAGCGGGTTTTCCGAAAAGCGGGTTTTCCCTGGTCAGCACATCTCACACAAACTCACGTAAGGTACAGAGCAAGCAAAGCCGAAAGCAGCCGGAATGAGGCAGCCTGTGAGCCTGAGCTTAGGGCACACAACCCTGGCGTTACACAGACACAAATCCAGATACGCATTTGCGGATCTGTCACTGAACAAATGTTCCAAAAATCACGTGTGTAAAGACAGACAATCATGTCAATCAGATCGTTGCACACATTTGCAGATCGGTCTACACATTTGCAGATCTTTGCACACATTTGAAGATTGGTCTACACATTTGCAGATTTGAATACAGTTGCAAATTTGAATACAGATTTGTGGATTTTTTTTTACACATTTGCAAATCTGTTTACACACACACACAAGTTGTTTTACACATTTACAGATTCTTGTACAGACACACAAATCTCATGATGCATTTACAGATTAATTTACACATTTGCAAACCCAACTGCACACACACAGATTGAGATACGGACACATAACTCTCCACACACATTTACAAATTGAGATAGGGACACACAACTCTCCACACGCATTTGCAAATATTTTTGACACAAAATTCACACCATAATAATCTTGACCTCTGAAACACTTCTGGTCCTCTCTCTGTTTCAAGTTCTTCATAAAGGGCTGCTCTCTTCCACAATATCACCATGCTTCTTCTCTCAAAAGAAAAGAGCTAAAAAGCATTTTCTCTCTGACAAAGGTGACTCAAGATCTAATTCAATTCAGTTATATTTATAAAGCCACAAAAATATGCCTCAGACACCCTCTGACATGTTCTGTTTCTATAATGTGCCCTGCCTCTTACAACACTGTTTTATACCCGCAATGTCTGTTAACACTCAAGGGAGCTTAATACAAGTCAAGTTAAATACATACATCAGAGCTTAACAGAAAGCTATATATACATATATATATATATATAGCATTGACCATTGCCATTCAAGCGGAAGTTGTGAGCATAAGAAGTTATTTTTTTGAAGCTATGGGTGGTAAAATATTACATTTGTAAAAAAACAAAAACAAAACATAAATCAACCAATGTATTGCTAGTTGGGGGAAATTTACCAAATGTCTCATGTTGTTAATTTGGTGAGCTTTGTGCATCTAATGATGGTGCTTTGGTAAAGTAAGATATAGTGAATGTATTTAAATATACCCA
The DNA here is from genome assembly GCA_903364295.1 of Serranus cabrilla. NCBI lineage: Eukaryota > Metazoa > Chordata > Actinopteri > Perciformes > Serranidae > Serranus > Serranus cabrilla. The sequence continues at coordinate 934,341 of CAFUXE010000777.1, read as the reverse complement.
ATATCTGCCCACTTGATGTAGAAGTGAAAAGTATCTTAACTGTACTTCCCTGTGTGCCACATCAGACATTGTCAGCATAATATGTTGTTTGCTCTCCTTCGTGATGACACTGCTCTGCTGTCTGTGTCTGATGTACCTGTCTTTCTGCTTAAAGCTCTGACTGACTGATCTCAGCTCCCTGAAGCACCCACTGCTTTGATCATATGTATTAGAGCTGAAGCTTCAACCCTCGACAGCCTGTTTGTTTCTCTGAACTGAGGACAGTACTCAAAGGGAAAAAAAGAACATTTATCAGAGAACATGAACACAGCGGCAGATAGAAAAGAAGATGAGAAGTGGAGATGCTAAAAGTTAAACCTTTACACTCTCACAGAGGTAAGAAATTACTGTAATTTATATTTTGCTCCAGTATCTAATGTTTTAAATACACGCGCATACATGCATTTCTGTTACTTCAATTTACTCAAATTGTTCATTCTTTGCAGACATATTGCAATTGTTATCCTACAATATCTGGTTCTGTTGACTAAACCATTGATTTTTAAAGACATTTTTTATGATTATCTTTCGGTAAAACAAAGCATTTGGTTGAGGTTAGAGAGCAATTGTGCTTCCTGGTAGCCTGGCAGTTAATACGAATGCCACGTAATTATTTACATACACAAATGTAATTTTCGTAGTGAGGGCTGCCCTGGATACATGCATGCAAACATTGTTCTTGCAAGCCAAACCATCAACCCCAGCCACCTCTGTAGAAGTAAAACATTCAGAATGATGAAATACTATTCTCCTCTGTGACAGCTGTCTTTGTTCTTTTCCAACTTTGTACATTAAAAAGCATTGTTCTGTTACTATTGTCCTTTTTTTTCTTTTTTTTTAGCACTGCTCATACCTTTTAGCCATGCTAGTGGTGTGGCGATGTCGGTCATACTGATATTTATTTTACTACAAGTAGAATTTTGCAAAGCTGCTACCGTGGCTGACTCATAGTGTCGTTGTACACACACAACACAAATCCCTTCTCTTTGAGAAGTCTTTCATCCTTTGAAAACTAAATTTGATTAAGCCATCAATGGAACATGGAAATTGGCTATTTTCATTGTTCCTGACCTAGAATGCTTTTGATTGGGATATTTTCCACATTAACTATATGGTTTGATTAATATGTAGTTTTGTAACTTTTGCATGGTAATGCTTTCCTTATCAAAGTCAACCAAAGATCATCCCAGTCCTGTTCAAAGTAATCCAACAGCACTTTCACCTGCCTTGTTTGACACATATGGGCAGATTGATGCACAGCATGAGTGAAAGATTAGCAGTTCATCAAACATCACTTGCAGAAAATTGCTGTCTTGTGCTACTCTCATAACTACTTCTCTCGTAGTCATTTAGGTCAACATTGTAAGCACCGCAGAGGTACAACATCCACTTTTATAATGACAGTTGCAATTATTTCATTAGACCTATACTTGCTATTATTGTCTGGACGTCAGCTAATAAAACATCAATTGAATTCCTTCTGAATTGTAAATCAACACATTATCATAATTTTCTCTTCCACAGAATGTCATTGCTGTGACTCATACACTTATGTCCATTTTAATCCAGAACTCTGGGCAAACACCCACTCTGTTCTACCTTGTAATAATGACTTGAGAATTAGCAATACAATTTTTCTGTGAGAAATGTACTGCACGACCGACTTTGCCTCAGACATCCTCATACATCCATATATGTTCACAGAAGTTAGCTTAGTTCAGTCATTAACTGGAAAATGCCTTTACACTGCTTATTCAGAAGATACTATTTGAACCATTGAGTTCTCTCTGTTTGCAAACTATGTCTGTTTTGTGGAGCAGTTTATACCCGGACAGAGGTGGTTCAATAACAATCTCACAGTTCATCTTCATCAAGATAACTTGGTATTAGTCCATGGAGCCAATTCAGAGGGTCAAAATCCACCGAAGTTGAACACAACATAGATTTAACTTTACCCCCACAAGTGAATCTACTAATTGCAATAAAAAGTGTGACCAGGCATCTAGACCTTCAGGGAGGTTCTCTTAACTTGGGTTGCAAACTAGTTATGTTTTCAACAGCTAAAATGGCATCCAACAACATGAGTGGACGGGATATTATTGAAGAGGATACATTTCACATTCTTTTAGTTGACTCAGTTATTCAGGCCTATTTTTTAGGGATATGGTCGCAGGGGTCCATGCCACAACCTAGCAGTTTTTGTTGGATGCCATTGGTGATGCCAACCCCAAGAGAGCCTGTGTGTGTGTTATTATGCATGAAAGTTTTACTCCTTTCTTCAACAGATATGTGCTGGAGACCTACAGGATCCTGAAGATAAACTGGAAAAGAAAAGCAAGATCAGCAGCGCCAAGAGGGCAGATGATGAGTGAGTATTTTTCTGATGTACTGTTATTGTACTTTTTTTTTTGCTTTCTTGCATTTTCTTGAGTTCATTTAAATTTTTTCTTTGCTTTTCTTGCAAAAGGTAAAAAGGTAAGGAGTGCCTTGCAGGATGCGTTGCTGTTGACTTTGTGGAAAATGAGAAACAGTTGTTGCTGTCTTGGTTTATGCTCGTTTGACGGCACATCCTTTTTGTTTTTACTTTATTTTCGCATTAGCATGGGAACAACTAATGATCTTGTGGCTGTGCATCAATACATCTTGCGTAGTGCCTCCTGGTATATGTAGGCACTACTGCCACAGCTGGGCAGGCAGAACAACATAGCACTCTCAGTCAATATAGCACACAATGGATAGGATAGGATATCCACATAAAATGTGTTGAATTGTTATTTTCAAACAACTCAGGACAGCACTTCCAATTCTATTGAAACGTCCAATGTTGTCTCCCTTTCACATGTGAACCATGGAATTATTACTGTTGCTCTCAAGCAACTACAACAATATGCATGTGTCCTTTGCACAACTTTCCTATTGTTTACACCTACTTACTTTAACTGTATGCAACAAAATAGAGCTCTTTGTCCATCAGCACTTATCTTATCACCAGCCCAGTGTGTAACACTCTGGCTGTGGTTCAAAGTGTCCTTGCCTTCAATTCAGACAGAGCAAGCTCAATGTACTACAGTGTTTTGATGGCTTTCTAGGGTCAGGGCACTTGTCTGCCCCTTTGTCTCTTCATCTTCAACCAGCAGTGAGTGGTATGGCTCACAAACACATTCACTGTTATCAGTACTAGTTTTTTCTTTGCTTCTCAAAAAAAGGGAAAACTGTTCACACAGATTCATACCTGGCATGCAAGGTCTCCAGCAACCTCTTTTCAGATGCCATAGCTCATTTGTTTGAAGAATATTTCAACAACAATGTCATACTGCAACTACTACATTCAGAGAAGCTCATTAACCATGTGGGTTAATACAACAAGGTGCACAGCCTCCTGCAGGAGCTTATTTTGCAACAGATAAGTATTTTGGATTTCATATTATTAAAGTTTGGACATCTTACCTGTGGTTCAGTTAACAAGGACATGTTTTTGCAAATGTTGTGATATAACTGAAGTCTACCAACTATTATAATAATACATCTTCAGGGGGTTGATGGCTATATCAGTCCTATTGAGGCATTTGTGATGTTTCTATTGCAAAAATTTGCAATTTGTCTTGACTTTCCTCAAAATGCAGTAGAACTAGAAGAATGACTTTTAATGTTGCAAATAACCACTATTGACTACGGTGGCCGACACGGGCAAACGCGCAGCAACGGCCAAACGCTGCAAATACATAACGATGCAGAACCAAAGACACACAAAACACATGCAACAACAAAATGCTAAACTGGAAAAACGCTGCAAACAAAGAAACGATGCAGAACCAAAGAAACACAAAACAAATGCAACAACAGAATGCTGCAAATACAGAAAAGATGCAAAACCTAAACGACCCAACCCCCCAAAAAAACATGCAATAGAGAAATGCCGCATATTGAGTCAACACAACAGAAGTGTCCACACAACGGAAAAGCGCCAGGCTAGTAGGAGGTCCCAACCTCCCACTTTGGTAAAGTTAGAAAGATATTCACAGATTCAACTTTGCCGGCTCAATAACTCATTAGCGTACAAACATATTTTCTTTAAAACAAGCCTTCCTCCGCAATGGGAGACTTGCTTTAGACTACGTGCTTTAGACTACGACTGGCGCTTTTTCGTTGTGTGGACACTTCCGTTGTGTTGACTCAATATGCTGCATATCTCTCTTGCATGTGTTTTGGGGGTTTGTGTCGTTTCAGTTTTGCATCTCTATGTATTTGCAGCATTTTGTTGTTGCATGTGTTTTGTGTGTCTTTGGTTCTGCATTGTATGTATTTGCAGCGTTTGGCCGTTGCTGCGCGTTTGGCCACCGTAATTGACTTCAAAGAGTGTAACATTTTTGTATAACTTTTATGCAACCAGGTAATACGAAATTTAACTCCAGCCCCAACAATATATTTCTGGGTGTCTGCAAAGAGCTACTGTCTATGCAGTACTGCTAACTGCTAACATCCAAAGTAAAACTTTAAGCTTTTAAAATGTTCTTATCAAATTATGCAGTTCCTCTCAGCTTTATGAAACATTGTCTTTCAGCTCATTGTTTTGCTTTTGTGGCTCATAATTGTACTGTATTGTTCCTTCTGGCGAAAAAGTTTAAAAAGTCAACTCCACAATTTTAAATGAAAATAATTGACTATATTCAAACCCACACCATTAATATACAGTGTCACAATGCAGAATTCATAACACACAAAGTTTACGAAAGCCTTAGTCAATAACAGTATTTGAATCCACATGATCACACAACAGGGACTGAAGGCACAGTGTAGAGACTTACTGAGTATATTCATAAACATAAAGCAGGCAGTTTGTGGTAAATCATATTATATTACATACCAGAAAATCTTTTAGAATGAAAAACATCAGCTGAAGGGAGGGAAATCTTAAACTGATATAATGACTTGAACTAAATAAAGGTACAGTATCACTTTTATGACCTTGTCCTCTAGATTCTGGGGGCACATGTTTTGCCTGTAAACATAGTTTATACAATACACTATGCTGTGATAAATTCTACTACAAAGGAACGATGTCCAATTCTAAATGCTTTTATTTGCAGATTTGCAAATGGTAGCCACTGGCCATGAGCAGAGGGAATGGAGAGAGGCAGAAGGCATGAGGGAGTATGAAACTGTTGGAGCACTTGAGTCAATAGGGAGTGGCAGACTGGAGAGGAGAAAAGGAGGCAAGGGAGATGAAGAGAGAGGGATGGAAAGAGAGCAAAGAGGAGAGGGAAAAGTAAAATCAATAAAGTCATCAAACATGCATTGCGTGCTGAAATGACTTCTTAAGTTCCATCAGGAAAGCAAGTGGGAGGTGAAATACAGTCAGGAACCTGGAAGTCGACTTCTATGTGTCCTTCAGCAGTACTGACTCAATCACTGAGCTAACCTCTGTTCCATGCTCACAGCAAAGCAGAGAACACTGCAGGCACAGCTCTTCTCTGTCCTTCTAGATGTATTTTTTCTCTTATTTGGAGTCTTTTGGATTTAATTATTAATTGATCTAGTGCCACAATCAGGTGATGAAATGATTTAATTCATCCCAACTTCTGGAATAGTGTCATTGTTGAACTTCCTAGTTTATAAAGGCCAATGTGGGTGAAGTTCCAAATAAAATAGATTCTGAAGCGTCTGTGTACAAGATATGTACTAGATGCAAGCCCATCTGACCCCAACAATTGCGTTGATTCAGGCAGATTTTTAAAATGTTATTAAGATTTCTTATATCAGAAAAAGCAGCGTTACCCCACGATTATTTAAAATTTTAGAGTCAGACACACTCACAGGATAGGTCAGGATCTAATGTTAATGAATGTTCTGTGTTCTCGATCAATCCATGGCATGCATAGTCATCAACAGTTTTTGACCTGTGCAGGGCTCTGGTACGTATACATTGACATCTTTGGACACCATGAGAGTTAGACTGAACTGGAGGTCTGGTCAGAAGGGGCTTGCCAGAGTCTCACTTCGGTCCAAACCTCCCGAAGGCAATTAAGAGGGGAATAAAGGATTTTTGTATGCAAGACTTGTATAGTCTTATTTTTCATTAATTCATTTTCTCTTTTTTCTCATGTATTTTCAAAAATAACATGTAGGGAAGCTTTATTCATTTTAGCTGTCACTGCATCACAAAGAAAAAATATAAATATAATATCCCAATCCCAATATATTAATGCATTCAGTTACCACCAACCCTCTGAAGATGCTAATAATTTCACTGTAACTGCATGTCGCTAAGAGCACTGATCTTTGTGAATTCGTTTTCACAATGAGGCTCATTTGCATAGAGAGGGGACAATTTTAGCCAAATGTATGCATATTACCTCATTTAAATACATGCACATAGCACAGGAGCACAGAAATGCTATGTGCTTGTCAGCGGGAGGGTAAGCCACAGAAGATCACTGCTGAAAGGGCTGGCTGTTCGCAGAGCGCTGCATCAAAGCACGTTCATGGAAAGTTGACTGGAAGGAGAAAGTTCGTCAACAGTCAGTGCCTTAAGAGTCACCACACACAGAAGTGTCAAGAAGATGGGCTACATGTGTCGCATTCCTAGTATCGAGCAACTCCTGAACCAGGGACAACGTCAGCAGCAACTTACCTGGGCTAAGGAGAAAAAGAACTTTTCACTTTTCAGATGAAAGTAAAATTTGCACTTCATTTGGGAATCAAGATCCCAGACTCTGGAGGAAAAGTATAGAGGCACATGTTGCAGCCAGAGACTGAGTCGGATGCCGAAGGATCTTTTTATCTTGACTTGGCTTTATTTCAACCTTTTTCCAAGCTTCAGAAACTTCTTTGCCGTCTACAATTTCTCCGGCTGCTCAATACAAACTTGCTCCGGCCGTACAACACAACACCACACCACACAATCACAATATAGCCACCACACTTCTTCTACCGAACCGGGTGCAGCATAACGTCGTTTTTGCTCACCGACTCCACCTACTGGTGTACCTTATGAAGTGCATGTAACTGTACCCACTGAATAACTGCAGTTAAGAAAAATACATTAACAAATACAACTCTGTACCAAATAAAAATAATTATAAAATGGAAATTGCAAAATAATAAACAAAAATGAGTTCTTGGGGTCCCTGGTAACAATACACAAACAACATCAATGCTCTCCATTGACCTATCACACACAGAATACAAGTTGCTATAAGCCCAATGTGAAGTTTCCGCAGTCAGTGATTATTTGGGGCGCCATGTCATCTGCTGGTGTTGGTCCACTGTTTTTTACCAAGTCCAAAGTTAAAGCAGCTGTGTACCAGGAGATTTTAGAGTACTTCCTGTTCTGCTTGCTGACAAGCTTTATGGAGATGCTGACTTCCTTTTCCAGCAGGACTTGGTACCTGCCCACTGTGCCAAAACTGCCAGTAACTAGTTTGCTGACCGTGGTATTACTGTGCTTGAGTGGCCAGCCAACTCTCCTGACCTGAACTCCATAGAGAGCCTATGGGGTACTGTCAAGAGAAAGATGCGAGAGACCCAACAACAGACGAGCCGAAGGCCGTGATCACAGTAACCTGGGCTGATCGTCTCCATGCCACACCATATTGATAGTTATTTATGAAAGAAAAAGGCCTGGCCAACTACTGAATGTTAGAGTTAGACATTTCTGTATTATAAATCCTTTTTAATGTTTTGAGATATTGGATTTTCAATTTTCAGGAGCTGTAAGCTTTTATCACCAAAATTAAATAAATAAAACTGGAAATATTCAACTTTATGTGCAATGAATCTAGAATATATGAAACTTTCACTGTTTTTCATATTTAAAAAAAATTGATATGCACCTGCACGTCCAAATAATTGTGTGCTAGTTATTTCACTTCCCTCTCAAAGACTCACCCTCCAGTTTGTCAGCTATTCCAATGATGTCTTTGTAAGTCAGATTTTATCCAACCATTATGGATTCAGAGAGTGAAAGAAATGTTAACTTTGCATGTAGGACAGTAGTTATTGTTACCATCAAATTGATTGTGTCAATAAGGTGACAATTGATAATATCACACATAGTACCCACAAATGATATAAACTGAAATAAACTAAGGAGAAATAAAATACAATAAAAAAAGAAAAACATTTCAGAGATAGATAAATAACTTTTTTTTAAAAGAACAGTTAAAAAAGAATCAGAGTGGTCAGCTTTTTGCCCAAGTCATAAAAATAGCAAGAGAAAAATGGTGAAATAGATGAATTGATCCAAGCAATTGCTAACACTAATCACCTCTGTTGCACAAATGACACCACAAATATGTGACTAATAACTGAACACACAAAAAGACATGACGGATAGCATGAACTGAACAATACAGTAAACATCTAATTAGCAGAGTAGGGTTTTTTTTATAGGTTTTGTTTTTTCTAATGAGGTCAGAGGCATGAATAGGCAAATTCACTTTGGGGATGTCTGTGTTTTTGCCTGATCTGGGATTTTGAAATAGTATACATGTTCATTTTCTGTTTATTCAGTTCCTTGCTTTCTGTCTTTCCTCACTCATTCAGCTATTTCATTTCCCTTCCCTCCATCACGTTTCAACCTCTTCATAGCTCTTCCCTTGGTTAGTGTATTGCTTTGAGTGTCAAGAGGGCTGTGTGTTTGCTCGAGGGCCAAAGTCATCATTTCTGTTGGAACTAGGTCCATGCCTTTGGGGTTGAGGGGCTGGTGGCGGTGATGGGCTCGTAGACGTTGCTTCACACAAGTGCTGAATACTGACAGGCATGGGCCGTTCAAGGGTTCACACTCCAAATGAGGTCGCAGTGCCTCAGCCGTTCAGCTGGCATTCAGACAGCCCCGCTCTCATTCTTATTCAGCCCTCAGCTTTCAGTACAGACTGCCATTGTTGACCAGCCTAATAGCTTTCTCACAGAGCCTGGGATACATCTTTGATGAGTCAATAAAAACACTTTGCATTGCCCAACAAGCCAAGCCAAAATCTCATCAGGGAAGTGATGTATTGCATTGTATCTTTTCTGCATTATGCTGCATATTCACCTTTCTCTCCGCGTTATCTCCAACACCCTCTGACATGCCCAAGGTCTGAATACAATACTGTGAATAATAGAAGAGGTTCATACTGATAACTGCTATTTAATCACTATAAGATGGCTCCATTAAGTAATGTTCATAAGCTCCTGGAGAACCAAATTAATGTCCAAAGTGTTAAGAGCCTGTATGTCAACAGGGTTTTCAACACATAACAAATATGTGCATATTTTTAGGTTAATATTGTCAAAAATGTACCGACACAAAAGCAATAAAGTGAACTGTTACAGATTTAATGACTACAATTGTCTTTCTATGATTTCTAAGTGATAGCATGGATGTATATCAAAAAAAGATGCTGCTATTCTTGGAGAGTGCAGAAGTGGTTGTCTGTTAACCCAATCCAATTATTTTACCCAAACTGTAGTCAAGTGATTTTATTGTCTAAAGTTATTTGTTTCCTGTGAACAAGGAAATTTATTTTGAATATCCACTATGAATGTTACTATTGAAAAATGACAACCCATCCTTGACATGTGCAAAACCGAAGCAAACAGTGCCTTGTGTGTGTGTCACCATCTAATGAGTTGTGATGACAATACATTGAGACTATTAATAATTAGTGTCTTTTGCCTCTGGTGGTGCTATATTGCTGTAGACCAGAGACTTGGGCCCACTGACACACATGATTCTTAGGATGCGTCATCAAGACATAAATGATCCCTGTTTCTTTTCCTACATATAGTATCATTGTTGTCTTTCTGAATAAATCAGGCAAAGTAAAGGTGAGCAAAACACCAAAGGGCAAGAGAAGAAGGTCCATTCATACATAACAGAGGTAAACAAAGGTCATGTCTAGTCGGCTTGTGAGTATGAAGAGGTATCTGCTGAATTCATGGCTTGTGCCTTTCAAGGAAAACCTTGTTTTGGAGCATTCAATGAGCTGTAGTGGCAGGAGATGGAGAAACAGGAAATAACAGGAAGAAATTTCATTTGCTTATTCATCTGAACCAGTATGTAGATATACAAGCAAGGACATAGGCACAAACAAAAAACATGTCACTTCTGTTCGTAATTTGTGCATCGATGCATCCCCTATATCAGTCAAGGATCAAGCATTGTGTATAATTGCAGCTGAAGAATAGTAAACAAGGAAATTTGTGGGAGTTGATGGGAAAGTTGGGTTGAGGAACCCTATTATATTGATATGAATAGGTTCATTCAGACTGAGGCCAATGTTAAAAGAGGGGTGGGTCAATCAGAAGTAGTCTAACTCACATGACTCGGGGAGGCAAGCACAGAACATAGTGATAGATTGACAATTGTGCGAGTTAAGAGGCCAAAAGGCCGGAAGGCCTGATTAACTGGAAGGTTGGTCTGAAGTGCACCAGAATAGATACAATGATGCCATTTAATATAAAAGCAGGATGAGGGAGGAACACCAAACACTCTAAAAATCCAACCTCAGAAGGTAAAGCAGCCACACTAGTGTCCTAGTTTGATATCAAATTAATCAAATAGGTTTACCAAGATGAGAAGTAAGTGACAGAGTCAAAACATGTTATTCGGCAAAGTACGTATGCCATTAAGATAGAGCTAGATCATTAAATGTACTCTATTATCATGGCCAGTATGGAAGCTGAGAGGAGCTATATATATTTAGCTTAAACCAAGCAGTGCAAGCATATTTTCTACTGCTTTCACCAGAAGCAAGTGAGGCTTTTTACAGCTGTCTTTATCATGGATTTTACACTGACAAAATGACCAGCTCAGCAAAGGACAGAGATGTGAGACCGGGACAAAAGAAAAGTGGGGGAGAAAAATAACATTGACAAGGGTGTCTGAGAATGGTACAGTACAGACTGATTGAACCACACAGATGTGAAGATAAGAGGAGAAAAGGAAACAGTTTGGTTACTGAACAATTTATCAGCTGCCAAATTTGACTGCATTCTTTAGAAAAAACATGAAAAAATACATCTATATCACTCCTGGGGTTTGTACATATATATACACATATTGACATGCTGTTTGTCCATGTGACCCTCAATAGGAATATAGGAATGAAAGGGGGCAAAAACTGAAATAACTAAATAATGTCCTAATTAGGAGAACAGCTTTGATTGTTTGATCATCAGCCTATGTGACAAATAGTGAGTATGGCATGTTTGGTATGGTAGAATGTTACTGACTGGAATAGCATGGACAGAAATGGAAAGCATTAGTTCAACATTTTGGAATATACACTTGTCTTAAATGAGAAGATCAACACCACTTTCACATCTGTTTACTAAATATGAAGCAACCAGTAGAAGCTAGATAGCTTAAAGACTACAAACAGGGAAGTAACTAGCCTAGGACTGTCTAAAGGTAACTAGCAGTTGGCATACAGTACCAGCACCTGTAATTGTCTATATTTAATATGTTTTTTAATTCAACAAAGGCTGGTTCCACCAGAAGGCAGCACATCAAAATTAGTCTGTGCATTCACATGATAAACGATCTGTATGAACATGCTGTATGAACATCGCTTGTTATTCTGGAGAGTTGTACTGTAAATTACACTGTAAATCTTACGGTGTAACATCTATGACTCTCCTATTTTGGGCCTCTTCCAAATCCTTAGTTCTATTAAAGGTCACCACCTTTAACTGTGTTTGCAGTTGAACAATGGTATGTGTTAAAGTTCACCAAAGCTTAATCCTGCACAAAAGCAATACTTAAACTTAATTCCTTTTAGCAAATCACAACAATTATCACTAGTCCCAAATGCATAATTTGGATTCCCCAAACTTGTATTAAATTCTTGCCTGGCAACTAATTAGATTATTGTTAAAGAAAGCACACGGTTATGGCAAAGTACTTTTGGTAAAATATGGCTAAGGCTGAGCAACTAAAAAACTTAACTATGGAAATAATTTGGGGATATACTGAGAGTGAGAATCCACCAATTGCAGCATTGCCAATGAAATTAATACGGCTGGTGTAAGCCCTTAGCCAGAGATATTTCTAACTGTTACATCCACA
>CAFUXE010000777.1:894185-907499 GCA_903364295.1 Serranus cabrilla | reverse complement strand
ATGTGTGCCACACTGTGTAGCACACTGCAGGCCATCACGATGCCGCAAACCTTTCGTGGGTGGTTCTGCAGCAACAACTGCTGTCCAAGCAGCGCCAACAGATCAGCCAGTGCGTAATGTTGCCACAATCATGTTTACGCATCATTTTGTAAGCCACACTTACTTGGTACACCTTGTTGTCCTAATTAATCATCACGGGATCAATAATGCACTAAACCTGACTTATTCTGAATGCATTTTCCTACACACACTACGTTTTTTCTCCGGGATGAGAAGGATCTGTGCGTCATGGATTGCTGCGCTCCTGTAACGTTAACCTCCATGTTAAATGAAGGGGAAACCGTGGGCAGTCGTGACTTTGACACAGTGAGTAAGGCATTTATCTTTGGGGGAAAACATCACCAGGTTTATATTGCGCTCCATATTAATGAGGATCAGAAATACATAAATGATACCTGGAAGGAATTTTGGTTTCTCTGTAGTAACTGTAGAAATGGCTTAATATATAAACTTGAGAAAATATACAAACCTAACAAATAAACAGACTTCAAAACTATTATTGCACAAGTAAGCAGCAGTATGCAGCTGAAATATAAAATATAATAATGGATGATAAAAAATCATCTATCCCCCTCATATTTATAACGGGCTGTGGAGGGTGAAAAAATGGCATTTTTCTCCAATGTTAGGGAGCTAAAAACTGTAAACACAATGCCAATAGTGTGTGGTTTTAGTTTAGATGTGAAAAACATTTTAAATACAGTCTGAAGGACAGCAGTTTCCGCGAGACAAAAGTTTGCGGTGCTACCGCACATTCTCACGACAGCTCCAGAGCTCGCGCAGCGGTACGCACATTCTCACGGCAAGTTCACTTTTCATACATGTGGCGTGAGCGGGAAAAACAGCGTACGCAATGTTTTTGTGCGTATGCAGCGTTGATACATGAGGCCCCAGGAGTTTGGTTCCAGAGGCCAAGCTATGCATGGAGGTGTTAGAGCTGGGGCCTTAAAGCCTCCCTGCTCTGCCCGGTTCTTTAGTCTACACTTGGCTTTTACAAAAACTCAAAACAACTGAATAGAGTTGACCATTTATTGAAAGAATCATAACCCAATGCAATGTGCAGCGCTGGACTCTGCAGTGACCAAAGTCAGACCACAGTACAGAGTGAAGAATCAAATCTCTCTTTCCACATTTATCTTCTAGGTTTTGGCCAAACCCCGACAATAGGTTGGACTTCGCAATTGGACAATTTGGGATGACCCTGCATCCAACCAGAGCTGGCCATCTTATGTCAAACTTTCACTATGGAATTTATGGTGTTTATGTAAATGTCTGTTGTCACTGGAGTACCTCTATATCCCTATCTCACTCTTGCCAGCTCACAGGAAATTTACCTTCTAAATCATTGACTTTTCTAACCTACATCCCACCTCAGGAATGCAACCTAAAAGCACTAATTTCCCCTCTGCTAAATGACCCCATAGTCAGAGCTGCACACATTAACCCTATCTGCTAAGAAGCTGACTTGCTTATCCTTTCAAAGGCAAGCCCAACAATATCTAGCTGGTAACACTCCACCTCCTGCACAAGGTCAGGTTCCTTCCCTTCCAGCAAGGTAAAGCTCCACATCCCCAGAGCCAGCCACTGAAGTCAGGGGTACTGATTTGCCTGAGAAACAAACACATCTCGGCAGAAATAATGACAAATGGCTGAGAATCCCAAGGAAAATCAACACATTAAAAGATATTGATCGCTAATGATTAATCAATTCAGATACGCAATGCTGAACGCTTGTTCATAGTAAGATCTGTTTATGGATTTTGCACAGGTTTGACTTTTGCTGTGGTTGATAAGGCTGTCACAATGCTACCACTCAGTCATTCTGGCTATGCTTCATACACCATCAATACCACATTGTGCAACAACAATAAGCCCCAGATCAATACTTCCAATCAAATGTAACTGCAAATGCATTTATAGAGAGGACCTTGAGGTCAGTCAAGACAGCAGGAGTCGTTGTAGAAGCTGTGAGAGACAAATGGACTCATATAATGATCCAATAAATGCTCAATAGAACAGCACTCTTTGGTTACAGCACACAATACTAAGCTGCTGTGCAGCTTCACATGTGTTAATGGACTGAGGCCGCTGTCAGACAATGCCAATTTGCATGATTGTGCAGCACAGACAAAACATGACCGGGGACATTGTCAATCATCACATGTAAATGTTTCTCATTTGTTCACAGCTGAGCTGATGACTAATGACCGTGCTCGGAGCACTATCACAGAGCTTTGGTGGGGAGTGTATTGATCAGACAAATAATACCACATCTGTGGCATAGGATATCCATATGCTCAGAACAAAAAGAAAAAAAAATCTGGGCTTTATTTGCCAACACACGCATCTTTCTGGGATTTACACAACCATAAAATGTCCAATCAGGTTTATTAGCATCATCAGAGTATGTACAGTATGTGAGGCAAGAGCGATAACAGATACGCACATAGAGGGAGAGGGGGAAGGGATATAACAGCACACATAATCCTGCATTTGTTGTTGCTCACTGAGCATGTTTTATAGCCACTGCCTCAATTACATTTTAATAGACTTGATCTCACACAGAGTGACTGTGGGAAAGTGTTTGGACCGCTTTTATCTGCTTTCAAAGAACCAAGCTCACCTCCTTTAAACATTTCCCTTACCTTCCGATCAAGCACAGTGAAAAACTATTCTGTATGAAAGACAAACTGCAGTCAAATACTTGTACCAGGCCAAATTGATAGTATTGATTTTAGGCTAGGTTATTAATAGCTGTCTGTAATGACAGTGGTGCTGTAGGAGTCAATATGTATCCTCTTCACAGATGTGTGTTTATGTGTGTGCTTGACCGAAAGGCTGACTTTGACTGGAGGAAAAGTATGGGCTTTAAGAGCAGCAAACCAACCTCACTGTTTCTGTGCCTGTTTGAGGCCCTTTTATACACTTGCACACTTATACACCTGCGACTGAAACTGGCCTTCCTCTGAAATTGGATCAATTAGTTATTTTAATGTTGGTTTAGATGGGTCACTGAAATCGCAGCATCTGCAGAAACAGTTTCATCAGAACATGACGTGAGAAAATTCAAACAACAGCAGCAACAACAGTTCATTTCAATAGAGGGTTCTCACCGACGTCACGTTCTGGGCGGTAACCCAGATGTGCGGCCATGTTGGAGGCACTCGGTGTAAATAACTGAACGGAGTACAATGGATAAATGTGCGCTTTGGATACTTTAAGTGAATGCAGCCATGTCTAAACAAGAGAAAAGCTCATCGAAACACGTCCAAGATGCAAAAAAAGGTGCGATATTTAGAGAAATTATGGTTGATTGACGGTGCAGATCCCCAGGAGTTGGCTCCCTATTTTTGGATACATGACGACCCGGTAATTCTTGGTTCAGTTGCATAAACTGATATGGTCAACTACCCAAACACAGCGGAAGACCTTAAATCCTACAAAGGATTGGAGGCCTATAACCAGATGATGTGTGGATGGGTGAGGGAGACGCAGTACCAAGTCATCACACAGTGCCAAAAAGCTACCTCAGTCTCTGCCAAAGAAAAAAGGAAAAAACCTCAAAAGTGGTAAAACAATAAATACAACTTTTTCAGTTGGCTGCTGGGAAATTTTGCACTTTGTTTTAATATAGGTTAAATTATATTTAATTAATTAAGACTTGTGCACATTTTTTGAAAATGTGACATGTTCTTTAAATATTTTTGGCATTTGATTTCAAGGTGTTGAGATTAAGCTATTCTGACAAACAAAAAAAGTTATACGAAGTTACATACAAAATTCTGTTTACAGTAACTTTATTGTACTATAGTATAGTATAGTATAGTATAGTATATAGTATAAAATAGAAGCTGTGCGTATCAGCTGTGCCAGGTCCGGAGCGCTGCATCTGAGACGGAGCAGTGATGCAGCCTGTAGAATCACACACACTGACTAGAATGGAAACCTATCGGCTCCGCAGACGCAACGCAGCAACAACGCAGCTGGTGGAATTTGAGCTTTACAGTGGCAACACCCTGAGTCAATGGACTGGCCACTGGACTTATTTCACCCGGCAGCTTCACATCAGCAGCTATGACCACATTATTCATAATTTTATTTATAATATTTAATCAGTTTTATACTGACTTTTCTATAGAAATCCTGTGCAATAATTCAATTTCTCACACTGTTGTACACGGTTACCCATACAGTCGGGACAAAATATTTTTTACCTATTGCCATAAAATGATAGTGATTTATTCTTGACAGATAAAGTGTATATGTTCTTAAAACTTTATTAATCAATCTCTTCCCAAAATATCACAATGAAAATTAAACCACAATTAACAGCGGATTGTGTCTGGATACAAAATGATTCCAACTTTATGGGAGACCGTGTATATACACATTTGCACATATCTCTATTCCCTTCAAATGTACATAACTCTATTTAAGACTAGTTGCATTTGTATTTTTTATTGTTGTATACTTAGTGTAGCACATGTTTTGTCATTATTTTGAATTCTTATGGAGCAGCAACTATAGTGAGCATCATCATCTCAGACACTTTTAAATGCAGAGCAATGAAAAGTGGGATTATTCGCACAAAGTGGTACACATGCCACATTACTTTTATTTTCTATTTTGGAATGTTTGAGGTCACTCAACATTTTAACATTCGACATTTTAACACATACATCACATTGTATGACCTCTAGTGTGACATCCATTATTTTAACTTAATTAATTTAAGTTTTACTCACTTTTTTTTTTCTTAAATACAGACCTAGGGTACATAAAACAGCAGACACACACAGTTATCAAACCATTTTCCTCACCAACATATGAGTTGTCTATTTTCTGCTTGAGCTCTGCTAAGGTGGGGATTCTGGCATCTCATTTAAAAGCCAATAACTCCCCACAGGGAAGGCCAACACTCCTAGGTGAGGTGGGATTCTGAGAAAAGTGTTTAAGCAGTCAAGGCAAATCTGTGAGGAAAAGCTGCTCAAACTCAGCACCATAGGGACCGACATTTCCCACACAGTATCACAGCTTCACTTACTTCACTTTGGTTTCAATGAAATATACAGGGGACATAATACGTTTAGTATACACAGCTATCTTCTACTTCTCCCTTCTGGTCCTTGCTGCAGGTTTTTCATATCAATGGTATTTAGACACAAGTAAATTAGACAGATAGGTGATACAGCAGAGGTCAGATGTTTGATTGACATTGTGCTCTGGCTCTTGCAGCTCCACATCAACTAGAGACCATGTAGTATGTTAATCTCAAATCAAATGTGCTGACATGCTCAGATGACCTTTGAATGTCAGTATCTGACATTTTACAGGCACACTAACTAGAGAGTCTTCCCACAACAACTCTTTTAGCAGTTTCCTCCATTTTTCCTAATTGGCTTGTAGTAACTGACCCATTTTAGAGTAAAATGTCCCTAACTGACAGCCTGCTGCACAACAAAGACTCTCCAACTACAACCGCAATTACAAAAAATGTGGGACACTGTGTAAAATGTCAATAAAAACGGAATGCATCAAAGTCAGAATGAGTGTATATTTAAAAAAAACTTTCTGAGTTAGATTATTAAATGTCTTTGTATCGTATTCAATTGAATGTAGGTTGCAAAGGATTTGCAAATCGTTGCATCCTCTTTGGGCTACACCGTGGTGTAGTTTGCATGTTCTCCCCGTGTCACAGCATGGGCTCTCTCCAGCTTCAAATGAATAAATGCATTAATTATCTTTTTAAGACAGTTAACAGCACATCAGCTCTGCTGGACTGTTATTAGAGCCCCACCATAAGCCAGCCTGGCACCTGCTTGTCCCAGGTGCCAGGCTGATGCAGAACTATGATGACCAGTGAGGCCGGTTGATGCTGATTCAATTGGTTGTGGTCCCATATGCAGATTTTTTGTGCTTATTTGAGAAGATATTTTCTAGTTTTGCCTTTTCTTGATCTTACTGAACCATAAAGACAAAAGATGAAATGAGAACTTCTGTTTCTAACTCATCAAAAAAAACAAACAAGGAAGTTAGACTAACTTACAGAAATAAAAGTACAATAAAATCTAGCAATGTCTTGGTAAATGCCCAATACTCTAAAAACATTTCTCTGTGAGCAGGGGGGATCTGCCATAAATACCTCTTTGAAGGGTTAGGGTGATCATATTCAGCCATGTGATACTTCAGCCCAATATTTCACTTCAATTTGACACAGACTCCAATGAGCTGCTTGACCTATTTCCATAACCCCAAGGTTCAACACAGTGGAAAGTAATGGACAGGGATAGAGAGGTTAACAATGTTACTGCTACAGTCAAACTAGGCCGAGCTGATGAGGGCAAAGAACTGAAGTAAATAAGACGGAATTATGCATATTAAGTGAATTATCTTCGAGCTGAGAGCAACAGCGTCTGTGATCCAGTCAACAGCCGCCCCCTTCATTTGGACTCCTATCTCCAATGAATCCAATACACATTCATACTGTAGTCTTTGAAGCCCAAGCCTTGTCTGTTCTCATTGACATGAGCTGATAATGGGGGCATAGTTGGAGTTGGTTAATGGCGTTTCTGGGCAGAATCCTGTGACAGTATGCCAGAGGTTGTGCCTTGTAATACAGAGGGCTATAATGAGTGGCCTGTTTGTAGTATGTAGGGGGTTCCTGGCCCTGCTCCTGGCTCATAGGTAATGAACTGATATGCAAAACGGATACTCTCTAAGCCTCAGGGCATGAAGACACAATGTGTGGTCAGACGAAAATGAATTTAACAAGATCTAATGCTACTTGGATGCATCGCTTGTACTATTGTCTCTCATGATTGTGTCTCTATTTTAGTCTCTCCCATTCTTGTTCTGTCTTAATTTTTTATTGCTTTAGCTCACACTGAGTGATTACCAGAGACAAGCTTTACATGTATAATACATAGGGCATTTACCCTAAATCTATGTGTGGTGTGGTTTGGAACTATTAACAAGTCACAGGAGCGATTTAGAAAAATCACTGCCAACCATTATAGTCCTCTGAAAACAGGCGCCAGGTATTGATGCAGATGGTCATTTATATTCTGATGGTAATGCTGGAGCTTCATGAGCCTGTACTGTTAAGCAGCATGTGGGATACCTAATTATACCTCTTACATATGGGCAATCAAGAACACACTCACCTTGAGCTTCTGTTTTAATACTGAATGGAAAATTGATGTCAGGTATTATCCAGCTTCCACAATCATTTAATACTGTTCTTGGAATTTCAGCAGAAGAGAAAGGCAATTCTGTCGGACTATGGCTTCCATGACGATTTCACATATATGTGAGGTATCTAACGTACAGCTTTCCTCTTTAATAACTGACTTCCATGTCCCTGCTCCCCACCAAAAACCACATAGCTCGTCCTTCTACCCCACTAGCCACCTGTCTATACACTGAGTAATGCATTTGTCTTATGCAACCAAATGTGGCTGTCATTTTCACTCTCTTCACACAAACACACAAACATGCAAGTGCACACACCAGTTAAAATATTAGCATTGCTGAAGTACGTGTATGTGTGTGTGTGTGTTTGTGGGTGGGGGTTTGACAGAGGTGGGAAGGTTGAAGTTGAGGTTTTTCGTTGTTCAACTGTACATGGTAAAAAGTCCCTCTAATGAACAGAGCAGCCCTTCTCTGGCAGGGTTGGGGCGGGTTCAGGTGTTGTGTGGGGCAGCAGTAAAGGTCACCTTCTCTGATTCTTGTTGGGCCTGCCACAGTAAACAGAAACCAGTGAGAAAACAGCAAAGGCTGGCAGGAACTACTGCACTGTTGTCTGGATGTTGTCTGATTTGAAAGACACATAGAGACAGACAACCATTCGCACAATTTTCTAGTGCAGTAGCAAGAGCTACATGACACATGCCACAATATCATTGAGTACTTCAGGATTAAACTGCCTGTCCTATTGCGTAGTGTTCGATCAGTGAAAAGCCTGATCATAGTAAACAGTTTAGAGGTAAACAATACACTCAATTATGTTTCTGAGGTGGGAAAGATACAATGCAGTAACATAACCAATGGTTGCGGACGTGTGTACTTGTGATGACGGTCAGACGTGGTGAACGGGGCAGGTAGCGAGTTTAATGTATATCTTACAGTGCAGTCATCCAATAAAGCCACAACTCTTCAGCAGCAAAACGGCCTGTTCTTCCTGTGCTACTACTCCTATTAACAAGCGCGAAGTCCACGGGAGTTAACCCCAGAGGAAAATCTGCCTTCGGCCCTGGAGAAGACGGATCTCTCCTGTGTCCCCCAACCGCGGTTAGGAGACTAAAACAGGAATGGTTAACATTCACAATAACTCTCAACATTGTTCATTTGTAACACATAAAATACAGAACAATACACTCACTTTTCGGCATCAAGCATGCCCGGATCCTTCTCGTCATTATCTGAGTCAGTCTCGTTGCCGTTACTTAGCTGTTCAGTGATGATTCCGGCCTTTCGTGAAAGCTCGGACAACACTTGAGACTGATACCTTAGCCCAGGCATCCATGATTCTACTGCGTGACTGATAGTCTTGAGTTTGAAATATGCTTCGTAAGCATGTCTCTTAACAGATGCCATTTTGGGGTCCTTATACACACAATGTAATATCATGCTAGGCTCCTGACTATGGTAGCCGTAATGCTCTGACAATTCGTCAAGCGGTGCAGCTTCGTAGCTTACCAAAGTCGTACTAAAACATTTTGACAGATTTTTGAGCGCCGTGTATCTCATAACATTGGTTCGAGGTCAGTTAGCACAACTAGAATTCATGCATAAGGCGCACCGGATTATAAGACGCACTGTCGATTTCTGAGAAAATGTAAGGATTTTAAGGGTGCCTTAAAGTCCGAAAATACGCTAATTGTTATGCACCCCTTGGTACAGTTTAGCATTTTTCAACTACAAATTCCAACAATTCTGTCTGTATTAATGGTAGTGGGACAACATTTTACAAAGATTTAAATTTTTTATTAAACTTTGGATCTAAAAATAGGGCTAAAGTACACTGTAGACAAAAAGTTCCACCTTTTACCCTTCAGACATTTCTTGCACCACTGACTCCCATTATAATATACATTTTTGAACCTACTCTAATTTTTGCGCGAAACAATGTTTAAATATGACTACCTTTTCAATCTAAGCTTTGGCTTTTCTCTGCTGCATTTGTAACTATTGCTTGGCAACAGAATACATAATTACAACTAAAATGGCCAGGGTGTGTTGGTATTGATGTAAAAGTGTAAAAGTGTGGTATGAATGTGTGTATTGACAAAATGTGTGTGTGTGTGTGTGTACAGGGAAACAGAAAGTCTTTTGCTTATCACATTTTGCACACCCCTCTCTTTCTTATGCTGACAGACCCCGGTTTGCTAATCTTGGCTGGAGTCTACAACTGCAACACAGAGCATCTGGGCTGAGGACACAGGACAATCAATATTCCACACCACAATGTCCCGGAAGAGGTTCCAGCAGATCAGCATGGCCCTCAGGTTCGACCACTGCCTAAGCAGACCAGCGGGTCAAGGGAGGGACTAGATGACCCTGGCTGCCATCCGGGGTTTTTTGGGATTTGTGGAGCACCTCCTGCTCCTTTTCAATACAGGCCAGGATGTATGTGTTGATGAACAGCTCCCAATTATGGGTTGAAAGTCTGGGTAATCTCTGATGTGGAGTCCTCATTTGCCTGGAGAATGCAGGTGTATACCAGCAGATTTCCAGAAGAGAGAGGTTAATCAGGGGGATGCTGGTGGTCCTTGAGTTGACAAAAGTTGGATGGACATGAGGGACATGTCACTGACACCAAACACACACACACGCATGTGGGTGTGTTCCTGGACACAACCCTGACTCCTTGCCAAATCAGCAAACATTCTGTTGCTGCGTTTACACAGCCAAGACCCAGAGCTGCCACTTTCCACCAACCTGTTGTTCCTCTTTGTGCCGAATTTGTTCTTGCTGCATTTGAGTTAGCTATTGAAAAAAAAACGAATTATGTATATATAACTAGAAAAGCACTCGGAGCGCGCAGACCTCCTCCAAGGCAGCTCAGCCGCCCCTCTGCAATCTCCGTGGGTGCTTGGGGGTCGGAGAATCGGTGCCTATGGTTGTAACCAGTGAGAGCGTCTACAGATCACCCCCAAAATTAATCACTTGTTCCTGGTATCATTGCGGACATTTCCTGAAAATTTCATCCAAATCGGTCCATAAATTCTCGAGTTATGTTGCTAACTAACTAACTAACTAACTAACCAACTAACCAACTAACTAACTAAGACAGACAGACAAACTCCGGGGAAAACATAACCTCCTTGGCGGAGGTAAAGATATGGCTGATTGAATTCATGTCAAAATCAAAGTCATGTTTAGTCATGATATTGATACACCTGAGAAAATAGGCCCTGTATGACCACTGGCTCGAATTCAGTTGAACAACCTTCCTGTCTATATTTCTGCTGTTATCTTTTTAAAAAGTGTGTTGCTAAGAAAAAGTTTTGAGCCCTGTTTTAGTCGACTTTCCCTTGATATATAAGGGTCAAGGAATTTTCAGAACACCTGTTCCACATTCCAATCACAATGTAGGCTGAAAAATGAAAGATTAACTGCTAATCATCCCCTAGTTTTAATCAACTAGCACATGTTTTTATATGGGTATAATATGTGTTTTAACCCAAGGTATTTACTATGTATCCAATGTATATGTTGCAGCAACATACGGTAGATTGTTCTATTTAAAATACATCCCTCGTATACACTGGTGATGTGCCTCAAGGGCATTAATGAAGTGAAGACTGTGAGGGCAGCCGGCCCATCTGCAACAGAGCACACTCAGACATATGGTAACTTCTTAAGTTATAAATTAAAGCAAAAAAGCATCTAACCTGATTGGCTGGGACGTGAGGCGCACTAGAGTGGATTAGAATATCAACACAGACATGGCATGTGCATTCATAAACACACACGCATAATGACTACCCCAAAGCAAACGCACACATCCAAAAGAGGAAACCCAATGTAAAACACACACACACGCTAATTAATAGAAAACAAACAGTTACTCAGGCGGTCTGCAGGGACTGGATTATACTGTGTCTCTCCTTGCTGAACAAATTGCTCTCTAAATTCAATCAAACACACCAAGCTCTTCTGTGAGTCTACGGGAGGTTGTAATCAGCCTGGTGGAGAATGAAGATGAAAAAAAGGACAGAAAAAACATACCACAACAAACAAAACAGAAATAAAATAGTCAGTGCCCTCAAACGATCTCAGTTTGTTTGGCACAGAGAGAAGTCTACAGGAACAATGTCTTGATTAAGTGCAATTGATATCTGCCTACAAAGAGCTTCAAGCTTCCACAAAGAGCAGTGAGCAGCATGGGAGCTGTTCCATGGAAGATGCAGTCATCAGCTGCAAGAATTCAAAACACTCATCATGTCAAATCAACCTCTTTACCTAGTTTAGCCAACTTAATTTGCTGGAGTAAATTTAGGCTACGTTCACACACTGATTTTTTGCTCAGATCTGATTTTGTTGTTTGGCTGTTCACATATTTTTTTAAATGAGGCCTATATCCGACAACAGTGTGAACTGCTCATGGCCCTGAACTACCCCACATGTGCAGAAGAACAATAAAAAAAAAAGATGTCTCACCAACACACTGTATGGATTTGTGATTATTTTTGAATTATTTGCAGGGATTTTTTTTTTTTAGTTTCTAGTTTTTGTTCCAGGTACTGTGGGTGTGGAGGCACGAAGCTGATCATTGACCACAATCTGTCACTACTGCTCCCAGACAGTAGTGCTTTTATTTTGTCTTGTCACATCCCGTTTTATTTTGAAGCCCTTCCTCCCATTTCAAATTTAAAAAAAATCTAATCAAAATCAAAATTACTTTATTTATCCCCGCGGGGAAATTCATTTAGTCTGTTGACTCTATAATTGCACAGCCTGATGGCTGTTGGAGCAAAGGATCTTTTAAATCTCTCCGTCCTGCAGCTAAGAGAGGAGAGCCGTCAACTGCTGCCTCTCCGGTCCATGAAGGTGCTGTGCAGTGGATGATTCGGGGCAATTTATTATGGTCTCGAACATCTTCATGGTGCATCTCTCCACCACCTCCTCCAGTGTGTCCTGCCTGACTCCAATCACAGATCCAGCTCTTTTGATCAGTCTTTCTGTGTCGGATGCTGCCTCCCCAGCAGACTGCAGCATAAAAATGTCAGATGTCTTTACTTTCTGTGTTCCCTCCTTTCCCGCCTGTGTGATTACCTCTCCCCGCCCTAATGTATTTCACCTGCGTCTCGTTAACCCTCCTCCCAGTGTGTATATATACCGTGTGTTTCCTTTGTTCTGTGCCACTTTGTTATCGTGCCTGTGAGTTAACTTACCAGCGTTCTTTCCTGTCTGCCTGGCTGACTACCCGTGTGACCACCTTCTGAGCCTGATCCTGAGTTTGCCTGATCCCCATCTGTACCTTCGCTGTGCTGGACTGCCTTCCCGTGTTTTCACCCTGCCTGAACGGTACTCTGTCTTTTGGATTTGCCCTCATGTACTTCAGCCTGTTTCTCTGCTCACACATGTATGACCCTGCCTGGAAAACTAACTGCCCTCTGTCTACTCCTAGTTGGCGTTTGTGTTTATTTGCCTGGGAAGCCAGATCTAACCTGTCTGCCTGGTGGTCTGTCTCCTGCCTGTTCCAGTCTCACCCCCGTGACCACTGGAAATTCCCTAGCACCCCCGATCCAGTTTTTCAGTTCCCTGGATTTACCCCAGACTTAATTAAATACTTTTGTAGGAACTTTAACTTTGCCTTGTGGTCTTGCATGTGGGTTCTCTCACCTGTACCCCGGCGTGACACAATCTACGGCATCTTATATACCCGTCCTTTTCCCTCTACAAGCTGCCTGATTGTTTTCGTATCTTCAGCAGTAGATCGGCCTCAAGTGTTGCTCCTGCATATCATGTTTGGTCTGCTTTTTGTCTCCAGCGCTAAATCATGGTCTGCCTGTTTTTGCCAGGGCCTCCAGTTACTTCTGTCTGTGCCTCTGCACACTGTCACACTCACGCATTGTCTCACTAGCCTCTACCACCTGGACCAACCTTTGCCCTCTTAAACACATGCTCAACAATCTCTTGAATAAGCCCTGTTAACTACTCCTTTTCTGAGTTTCAACATTTGGGTTCATTACATGCTACCGTTACAGTACAACCAGCCAGAAATTATGAACCCAGCAGACTTGGAAT
>CAFUXE010000777.1:869734-894109 GCA_903364295.1 Serranus cabrilla | reverse complement strand
TGTCAGCTGCTGTTAGTAACCTTCCCAACTCTCCCCCTGCTACCATAGTCTCCTCTCATCCCCCCAAAGAGCCATTTGTGACCCCGCCAGAGGATTTCTCTGGCGATTTTGGTTCCTGTGATCGTTTTTTTCTTCAGTGTTTGTTAGTATTTGACCAGCAGCCCTCTAGCCATTTCTCTGATAAAACTAAAATAGCCTATGTGATGAATGTGGCAAAGCGAGGCAGTGGGCTACGACTCAATAGGATAGCAGATCTGGCCTTCTCGACCCATTTGCTAGCTTCTCTGGAGAGCTGCAGAAAGGTGTTTGACCACACTGCCTGGGGCCAAGAACAAGCTAAGCGATTGCTATCACTACAACAGGGCTCCTCTTCCGTATCCACCTAATCAATTGATTTTCACATTCTCGCTGCTGAGAGTGGGTGGGATGAGCTAGCACTCATGGGGTTTTATTTGAAAGGTCTGTTCAAGGAGTTAAAAGACGAACTGGTCTTTGGAGTAAATTTGAGAAAACTTGATTAGAAAACCCCAAAATTGGACATTAGAAAAGTTCCAGCATTTAGGGGGTTAACGTTGTGAAGCTTAATAATAACGATTTATGTATTAAATTAAAGCCTATTTAAAGGCAGTGCTCATTCTTGACACCACAAGAGAAACAGCTCAGTCAGACGTGTGTAGTCCTCTGAAGGGAAGCACGCTCATCCCACCTCTCCAGTCAAAGTTCAAGTCCAAGCTTAAGGCAAGTCACAAGTCTCTAAGACAAGTCAGCAGTACTAGTTGAAGGTAAACTTTAATGCCTAAGCCTGAAGAAGACTCATTAGGAAGTCGAAACTTAGCTACTAGAGGCATTAATGAACGTATAGACCTCACTCGAAGATGTGCCGAGTCAGAGAGTTCAAGTTCAAGTCACTAGTCGAACCCGAAGTGTATGGTGTGGGGGTGCCCAACTAAATGAGCTCAAACCGAGTCTCAAACGCATTTAATTATAAGAAATGGAAGTTATGGGGGTACCAAATAACCTGATCTGGGATCTGCTACTACGCTTACAATGGACCCCTGGGAAGACCCCCTGTATTTTCTTTTATATTAATTTGGTAGGTAAGATAGTTACCAAAAGGAGATGTTTTGTTTGTTGTGTTGGCCGTGCTCACCCTGAAGAGAACTACCATTTTTGTCTAACTAATAAATTGGTATTTGACTGCTATACTCTTGTGCTCTTTGTTTTTGGGAGTTGGGAAAGGTGACATTGGAGCAAATTTATGTTACACTCAGGTTACCCCTAGGCTGGGTCGGAACATAAACTGGGGGCTCGTCCGGGATAATGTTTGCTTGGTGATGTATATAGCGTTTGTATCCCACAGCGTTGGTAGATTGTTTTGGCACCATGGAAGTTGATTTGGAATTTTTTTGGGAAAATCCCACTTTGCAGCAGCTGCAAAAATGTAGGAAAGTTGATTTAATGATCATTGCTAACTATTTTGGTATTGATGTAGCATTAAGTCCCAAGAAGGAGGAGCTGCTCCAGCACCTAACTGCACAACTTGTGGAACGAGGCTTGCTTATCTCAGGAGACGCTGGGAAAGCTGATGCGACGATCGCAGAGCCGTTGCTGGGGATGACGGCCGAGGAGCTCGGACTGACCCTCCGCATTAAAGAGATGTAGGTGAGGAATCGGGAGTTGGAGGTGCAAACCATGCAGCTGAAGGTGAGAGCTCTGGAACTGGAGTGCCAGTCATCAGATGTCACACTCGTCCACAAGCAGTTTTGATGTGAGCAGACACATTGCTCTTGTTCCGCCATTCAGGGAGTCTGAAGTGGATGCTAATTTTAGTGCTTTTGAAAGGAAAGCGGCTGCTCTGAATTGGCCAAAAGATGTTTGGTCACTTTTGCTCCAGTGCAAATTAGTGGGTAAAGCTCAGGAGGTTTGTGCCAGCCTCACAGTCGAGCAGAGCTTAAATTTTGTGGTTAAAACTACTGTGCTGAGGGCATATGAGCTTGTGCTGGAGGCTTATCGACAAAAATTCAGATCCTGTGTAAAAAGTGTCAATCAAACTTATGTGGAGTTTATGCATGATAAAGGGGTCCTTTTTAAAATATGGTGTCAGTCCGGCAAAGTAACTTATTTTGCCAAGTTGGGTGAGCTTGTGCTTCTAGAGGATTTTAAAAAGTGTCTGCCGGAGTGTATGGTCACTTATTTAAATGAACAGAAGGTTGCATCTCTTGCTGAGGCCGCAGTCCTGTCTGACGAGTTTGCTCTGACGCATAAAAGTGTTGTTTTTAACCTCTGCATGCTGCGAGTCATCAGCGCCTGTAGAAAATAAAAAGAGATCACCAGTCTGCCCTGTGTTGAAACTGAAAAAACAGGTGAAGAGTAAAAGTCCCTCCCCAGTGGCCTTGATTCAGTCCCAATAACCATTTTAAGAGACACAGCGGCAAAACATTCTGTGGCCTGACGCAGGGTCGTGCCATTTTCTGAAAAGTCATATTGTGGGTCTGATTTGTTGGTGTGGGGACTTCAAATGAGTGTCATACATGTGCCACTCTCCTAACGTCACTCTCTTCTCTCCCTTAGTGTCTGGCCCGGTGCGGGTTGGTGTACGCAATCAGCTGCCTATTGCAGGGATTGACCTCATCCTCGGTAATGATTTGGCAGGTAAAATTGTGTTCCCTAGTAGTTCCAAGGTAACATAAAATCGTGCTGCTGATGTGTGTGTTGTCCCTGCTACGCCTGATATGCCACCTATTTTGTCCTTGTGCGTCGTGACGCGTGCATCTTGACGCGTGCCCAGGCGTGTAAGTTTGAAGAAGTGACTAATCTGTTCAATTCGTTTTTGAGTACTTCTGCTGACTCGGTTAGTCCCTCTTCTGAAAATGACCGCGTTCCTGTCTCTGTTGATGTGCAACTCGATGAGAAGAATTTATGTTCATCTGTTGATAAAGTAGAACTAATCAAGGCTGAGCAAGCTGATAGTACATTGGTTTACTGCCTTTCTGTGGCACAAAATAAAGGGTTAGGGTTAGGGTTAGTCCTCCAAATTTAGTATTGGAGGACTGAACAGGTTGTTTCTCAGGTTTGGAAGGCGGTCTGTCAGTTTCTCCTCCGGATACCATCCTCAAACCAATGGGCAGACGGAGCAGGGCAATCAGGATCTGGAATCGGCATTACACTGTGTGGTTGCAAAACATCCTGCCTCCTGAGCTGCTCATCTCCCCTGGGTGGAGTACTCTCACAACTCCCTAGTCAGCATCACTGTTTATGGCTATGCTAGTGGTTTTCAGCCTCCTCTGTTCCTGGTCCAGGAGACTGAAGTGGAGGTTTCCTCCGTTCAAGATGATATCGTGAGATGCCACAGAGTCTGGTTGGCGGCACGGGAGGCCCTCCGGCGTCCTGCTGCCCGGAACTAACGCATCGCTGACCGGCACCAGACTACCTACCCAGCCTGAAGGTCTGGCTGTCAACCTGGGACCTCCCCCTCCAGGTCGACTTCCGCAAGTTGGCTCCTAAATTCAATGGTCCCTTTTAAGTTTATAAGTCATTAACCCCTGTTGTCAGACTCAAAGTCCCTCCGGCTCTTCTCTGAGAGTCCTCTCCCCTGGGATTTCTTTATTCTTAATTTGAAAGCCATCAAAATGTCATAAGACAATATTTCTTTTAATTTTATATCAGAATTAGGGTTAGCTCAACATTTCACCTGAAGATTATTTTCTTACCCAGAAGAAAGCAGTTTACCTTGAAGAAAAGGAGAGTAGCCACATCTATGCTCATTACGCATGACAACAAACTACACCTCCTGGATGACAAAGGCTTCAGCTTCAGAAACACTTTATAATGGCTTGTGTCTATATTAGTATAATATAAAGGTTTGCACAATATAACAGATTTTTCTTAAGATTAGGCTGGCAGTAAGTACAGCGTAGCTTAACTTGTAAGCACAAGTTCACAATCACAGTGACTGAGGCTGTTTAAATGTGCAGGGTGAAGGTAATGTGACTGACAGACTCTCATCAGCAGGCAGAGGAAACTTATCACAAAATGCTCCTGTGGACAGGTCCCCGTATAGATTCTAATGAGTTTGTGTATTGTTCATATCTGTCCAAGTTAACTCCTATGCGGCTTGAATTTTTTTTTTTTACCACAAGGATGTTTAAGCTGTTCTTTTATCATTAACTGAATAATTGAAGGGACAAGGAGAAAGAGACAAAAAATTAATTATGCCTGCACAATTAAGCAGGAGATCCCACAGCTTTTTTCTGTCCCTGATGATATTCAATCACGCACTAAAATTGTTTCTGCTACTCACATATTGATTTAATTCTGTCATCTACTGTGTTAATTAACAAGGTATGACAGCTGAAGTCAGACGTTTCCAGCATAAGCATGCCCCCTTAAGTATAATTATAACAGTGCTACACTGGCATGTTAAACAATCAGCAATCCTCAGTAAAATAAATATTCCTTTTATGTATATTCAATGTGTGTGTGTGTGTGTGTGTGTGTGTGTGTGTGTTAAAACGCGTCCAAGATGCAAGGGCATACAGGGAAGGACTTGGACCACAAGAAAAGGCTAGATATTTCGAGAAATTGCAGTTTACAGAGGGTTTTCACGACGCGTCATGTTGGAGGCCCTCTGCTCCACAACAAAGCACAGGTACTGAAGTAGATTCCGAACGCAGCAGAAGCAGCATTCAAGTCAAGACATGTTCTTGTATTTGCATTTGTATTTGTTCAGAACAAGAACACAGGATTACTTCCTCACCCTCTGGCAAGCCCCGACTTATATTTAACATGTATACTTTGAGGGAAAACTAAACAAAACAGGATCACTTCTTAAGATTATAATCGGATGTCATTAAATGCCATTCAATTCTTTTTTCTGGCTTGATTTTTTATATTTACTTGTTGAATTACTCTCTCACTTGAAGATGGGTGCTGTTGAAGTTTAAAATCTATTGGCTCTGCCGCAGTGCCACTCCGGATCTGCCTTAACCAATCGCTAACCAACGTTTGGTTGTGACCAGTGGCGGCTGGTGAAAAATATTCTAGGTGGGGCTGTGCCATATCAAGTCAGTTTCAGTAACCATCCCGATACAACTGAACAGAAACGGCAGGATGTCAGTGCTCTGTGAAATAATATACAATACTCTTTCAAAAGCTAACATACTGGAGACTTTTATTACAATAATGATAAATAATTATTCACCTGATCTTTTGCATGCTGTTGGTGAACGTCTGGATGACTCCTGTGATGTAGACAGAGTCGATGTTCCTCTTCTGCAGCTGGTTAAACAGCATGTCCACATGTGGCAGGATCTTGTGAAACAAGGCCAGGAGAAAGCAGAAATCTTCTTCCTCCAGCATTCTCACAAAGCCCCCTGCCTCTCTGACAGTGATTGGATCACCAGAGTCTCTGATAGTTTGGAAACACTTGATGAGGTCATCCTTGTGTTCAAACACTGTGTTAACAGCACGGCTATGAAAGTTCCATCTGGTTGTTGAAGTCCCTGGAAGTCTGTGAGCCACAATTTGGTCAAGCACAGTGGTTCGTTTGAATGAGCGGGAGAAGAACGCAGCAAATCCACCAAGGTCTGAAAAAAAAGCCCTGACTCTGGGGATGTGTGATGTTGCCTGCTGCATGATGAGGTTGAGCTGATGGGCATAGCAGTGAATGTAGTGTGCACCTGCATAAACATCCTTTACCTTCCGCTGCACTCCACCTGTGGCTCCCCTCATTACTGCAGCCCCATCATAGGCCTGGGCGATCAGCCGACTCTCCTGTTCGATGAACTCGAAAAAACGCTCTTGAATGTTGTGACGAGTGTCAATGTATCTTAGCACAAGCACCAACTGGCAGCGGGTGGAAATGTCAGTTGTCTCATCAGCCTGAATAGCAAGATAATCCGCACTTTTTACTTCCTCAAGAATGTGGGTCTTGAGTACTGACAACATGCAGTCCAGCAGTTCGTTCTGCACGGTCTTTGAGGTGCCTTTGAAAACTGTCGCTGTCTTCAGGTGCTCCTCCAGCACGGTATCAAGCGATGCGACCAGATCGACTAAGCTCCTAAACACACCGGGGTTGTCTGAAGATTCCCTCTCATCGTGGCCGCGCAAAGCCAGCTCAAACGCCCCACAGAATCTAATACAGTCTATTATCTTCGACAAAATGTGCCGGTTCCTGTCCACCTCTTCATTGTGCTTCCTCACACCAAGCCTGTGACCTTCATCCAGTTGCGTCGCGATGCTAGCTCTGCCGAGCATCGTTAGCTTGACCGTGTTCTCCATATGTGCCCTCGTACTCTCGTGTTTCTTTATCTTCTCAGATAAATGTTTCATATCCCTTACTCCTGTATCAGTCCATGCCGTATCTGTCCCAGCCGTTTTGAAGAGCAAACACGGGAAGCAATATAAAGCATTTACATGACTGCATCCAGCTAGCCAAGCCTTCCTGCCGTACCAATTACGAGAGAAGCCTCTTGTATAAACTTTACCTTTCTCGCTGCCTTGTTGGCTTTTTGATGTTAGGCTGATCTGGGCCTCGCTGTTTTATTTTTAGTTTTTCCACCAATGTTCTCCTCTCAAACGGATTTTGGAGAAGAGACCGGACAGTTTCACTGTCTGCGTCGTCCATCATTGTTATTGTCATCAACGTACTCCCACAGGCGCACTTGGCTTGGGGCGATATGTTTTTGGTAAAGCCAACTGTATAATAGGGTTAAAGCTACTGATGGCACGGATGTCATGGGTTGTTTTGGGGAGTTTTAACATGCAAATAACTTTCTTTAAACAAATTGCAATATTTTGGACACTATATTTAGACTAACTCTTTCTTCGACATTCTTAAACAGTTGTTAGATTACCATGAATGAATATTACATTTAGACAAAAAGTACTCAACATGAATGTACCAAAAAATGTCTTGGCGTGGTGGGGTACCTCAGGGGGGAATTTGGACTAAAGCCTTGTAAAATTAATAATTTAATAGCTGTCTTTCACTAATGGGTAGGCAGCTGCTGTTCTTATGTTGTTGTTGTTGTTGTTTTTTACTGTAAGTGTAAAAGTATTTTTTCCCTGTAGTATGTCGATGCATGACTTTCATCACTGAAATGTAAATTATGGGAGTTTTAATCAATTTATCAATTATAAATAAACAAATGCAGTTCTCTCTTTTCCAGTCCCACACTCCAGTCTCCATATGATTCATCACAATATTTTTTTATGTATTCACACCTATAAGACTGCTAATAACTTCATGTATTCACTGTTTTGTCTGTTTGTCTGACCGTCATACCCTGTAAGGATCTAACATTGTTAAGGTACCAGGGGACACACTCCAGATGGCACTGACAAGATTAAGCACTTTCTATTGGCTTAAATTAATTGGGGACATTTTGGTGAAGGCCATTTCTTTGACAAGTATTTT
Source organism: Serranus cabrilla (assembly GCA_903364295.1). Taxonomy (NCBI): domain Eukaryota; kingdom Metazoa; phylum Chordata; class Actinopteri; order Perciformes; family Serranidae; genus Serranus; species Serranus cabrilla. The sequence continues at coordinate 886,692 of CAFUXE010000777.1, read as the reverse complement.
TCTGGCTCTATTGTGTTGCTGCCACCCTGCACCACACTGCATGATGGGGAAACTAATGGTTCTGTCGTTTTATATGGGGCAGCTGGCAGGAGACGTACTAGGGGAATGCAGGAAGACTGTACTCACATTGAGGGAATGGACCAATAAGGATGTCTGGAGATGCAGTTAACTCTCTGGAATGAAGATAGTTAATGCTGCCATGGTTATATGGTACCACAATTTGGAACCATATAATGGTCTTTTCCTACCACATTGGTGTGACTTATACCGTACAATTGTATATTCACCTCTAGAGCATTTTAAAAGAATGCTTACATCATTTTAAAACATGGCATGCTGTGTGGCTGGAATAGTATGTGCCAATTGGGCAATATGTTTATATTTATAAACAATGTCAGTGTGTGGTTCACTGTATAGTAGTTGATTTAGTGGCATCAACATGACAGCAATAACTTCACATGAGGATCATTGTTAGCTAATAAAGCTTTGGCCACCATAGACTGTGTGATTGTTTTTCAGGCAGGTCATGCATCTGTTTAATTACTCTTCTTCTTGATTATGTGTAAGAAGTATCAAGTTAGTTTGTCCAAAACAGTTACACACACACACACACACACACACACACTGCACATGTATACATAATATGAAATACTAGTATGAAAAGATATTAGTGAGGGTGTGGCTTGACACTTTGCAAGATCATGCATTGTCTTTTTTTTTTTGACAAGGCAGGATCAGATTTTGTAACAACTTGTTATACAACTTGTAACAACTATGTCCCGTACCATTGGCACAAGTCAGACACATGATGACGACATTTTCCCAAATAGATCAGATTGAATGGGCCATCAATTACATATAAAATGTCAGCAATAAATCTTCGAAACAAATCTCACATGAAAACTCATACACCTACCAACCCAAAAGATAAATTAGATTTTATAGTTTTATAGTGTTAGGTGTTGTTGGCACTGTCTGCTTGTATTAGTAAAAGTTAACTCATCCACACAGTACTTCTGTCTTAAGCGTCAGAGACCCATTAAAGACACTGCTTCTGTCTGTTATTTTCTACAAAAACAATAAATAGTTTTTACATTTCCATGCCTTTTACATTCAGTGTTCAACCCAGGTACACTGAGGACTAGTAGTTCCGAATCCTGTTCAATCAAGCATTTAGAACTGTATGGATATTATAAGAATAGTATGTGTGAGGGGTCTGATGTAAAATAGCTACCCAAAAACTTCCTCTTTCATTATACACAGTTGAAAACTGCTCTGCTAGGGAGAGCTGACTTCAAGTCAGAGATCTGTTTTTGTCAACATTTTTTAATCATTGTAATCAATAAATCAGTTGGCATACTGAGACCTGAAATTGATGCATCCTCGTCTTCTTTTTCTGTCAACAACCAACACGCAAAGAAGAAAAAAAGTGGGATTAAGGTAATTAATGTTCGCTAGGACATGCCTTCGACTAGTAGCGACTGAATTAGGCCAATTTAGGAGTACCTGTATGGAAAATTGAGGAAAATTACAGGATTGATGAGACTCTTAAGTCTCAGTTGATATTGTATCATGAATTACCTCGCAGTATAATAAATCTCTCTTCAACAGGTTCCAGGGAAATTTGTATATATTGATATTCTTTCCATTCCATTCTTCAAAACACTTCAAATTTCGCACAAGTCAAAGCAGGAAGACTCCCTCTGCCGTTGCCGCTATAAACAGTACATCTCCAATGCAGCACCCCCCACCCGGAGCCTCCACCCTTGTCTGTCACAGAGATGGGGGTGAGTTTGGAACTGGGAAGACTTTGCTCTGGGAAGGCTGCTGGCCCAGATGGTGTGTGTCCAAGGCTGCTCAAAGATTGTGCTGCCCAACTTTGTCAACCTCTCCACAAGATTTTCAACCTTGGTCTACAGTTGGGACAAGTGCCGGCCCTGTGGAAAACTTCCTGTGTTGTGCCGGTACCAAAAATAAAATGTCCAGCTGATTTAAATGACTACAGACCGGTAGCCCTCACTTCTCACATGATGAAGACCTTGGAGCAGCTGATTCTACGCCTAAGAGGAGTTGAAAGCTCGACCCCTGCAGTTTGCATACAAACAACACATTGGAGTGAATGATGCTGTCCTCTACATGCTTCACCGTGCCCTTGCTCATCTGGACGAAACTGGCGCTTATGTGAGAATCATGTTCTTTGATTTTTCAAGCGCATTCAACACCATCCAACCCAACATACTCAAAAACAAGCTCACAGAGATGGGAGTGGATCTTTCCTTCATCTCCTGGATCACAGATTACCTGACAGGAAGGTCACAGTATGTCAGGTTGGGGAACTGTGTTTCTGGGACGTTAATGAGCAGCACAGGCGCTCCACAAGGGACTGTTCTGGCTCCATTCCTGTTCACACTGTACACAGCGGACTTCAAATACAACTCTGAGTCCTGCCACATCCAGAAATACTCAGACGACACTGTTATTGTGGCGTGTATCAGGAATGGACAGGAATCTGAATATAGGGATCTGATAAAAGCCTTCAGTGACTGGAGTCACAAGAACCATCTCCTCCTGAACACCTCAAAGACGAAGGAAATGATCATAGATTTCTGGACATCGAGGTGGTGCCAAATTATAAGTATCTCGGTGTATACCTGGATAATAAGTTGGACTGGTCTCTAAACACAGATGCTCTCTACAAAAAAGGGGCAGAACTGCCTCTTTTTCTTGAGGAAGCTCAGATCTTTTGACATCTGTTGTAAGATGCTGCATATGTTTTATCAGTCTGTGGTGGCAAGTGTGCTGTTTTATGCTGCAGTCTGCTGGGGAGGCAGCATCCGACACAGAATTGCGAGGTGTTTGGACATACTGGTCAAAAGAGCTGGATCTGTGATTTCAGCCAGGCTGGACACACTGGAGGAGGTGGTGGAGAGATGCACTGTCAAGATGTTCGTGACCATCATGAATTGCCCGGATCATCCGCTGCACAGCACCTTTGTGGATCGTAGAGGCAGCAGTGGACGGCTCGTCTCTCTCTGTTGCGGGACAGAGAGTTTTCAGAGATCCTTTGCTCCTACAGCCATCAGGCTGTCTAATTCAAGAGCCATCAGACTAAATGAATTTTCCCTCGGGGATAAAGTAATTTTGATTTGATTGATTTGCATTTTGCCTGTGTGTCTGCCTGCCTGTGTACCGGCCTCACTTTGGAATAAACGCCTTTTGATTATTGGAACCTGTTCTCAGTCGTGCAGTTTGAGTCCTCCTTTCTGTGCCACATCCCTTGACACTAACTGCCTGTGGAGGCTGGACCACTTTGTGTCCTGGCTTTTAAAACTTCCTTCTGCGTAAATCAGTAAAGCAGGTAATTGGTATGCTGTTTTTTTTGTTTGTGTTTTAATTTAGACAAACAAACTGCATTAGGATTATGTAAACACAGGCTTAATATGTAATCAATAAAACATCATGTCCATCAAAGGACATTTACACACAGGATATGGAGCACAATAATTGGATCCTATTTTTAATAAAAGGATCATGTTAGCCAATATATTAAGCTAACTCTGGCACATCTGCATGTATTCATTGATACAGTGTTACTCTTCTCATAATAGATGTGAGTTTGTTTTTGTTTTTTTTTTAGCTCTGCCTCATATTACTTTGTTGTCAGCAAAGTTCTCTTCTACCCTTGGGATTGCTGATTTGCTCATATGTGCCATAATTTCCTGTTTCTGATGTATTCATTCATTAATTCTTGATATATCTCACAATACTTTTTGCACAAAGAATCTCAGACAGAGGACTGACAAATTGGCCCAAATGAAAGCATACAAAGCAAGAAAATATATACAGATGGATATATTCTTGTAATTCTGACAGTGATTTGATAAAGGGATGAAATATGTCATACTTGTACTCCCTTTCTGCACCTAATCCACAAAATGTACTTGATTTGTTGATTACAACCAATGACATAGTGATTCAATTGCAAGCTGTTGAAGATTTGGGGTTTAAATCCGCCTGTGGGTTTCCTGCTTGATGCTATCTTAGTTAATTATACTTGAACCAGAAAATCCAAGTCCTAATTTGATCAATAAGGAAGAAGTCTCGGCTGAGCCAGCTGCTGTTAATATCCCATGCTGTAACCCTTGAAATATTCTTTATGGAATATGGTGGTGGAGTAGTTAGCACTATCACATCACAGTCAGGTCACAGGAGTTTGCACGTTCTCCTTGTGTCATTGCAGGTTCTTCCGGCCTTCTCCCTTAGTCCAAAGACATGCAGGTAAGGTTGAAGTGGTGACTCTAAATTGCCCATAGGTGTGAATGATTTTCTGTGTTTCATCCCTGTGACCTGTCCAAAGTGTAACTAGCTTTTCGCCTTATGTTGCTGTAGTGAGTATTAAAAAGACATTTCAGGATCTCCTGAATCATGAGCACAGTACTCAGTACCTAAGCCTAAGAGGGTTGACAAGCTGGATGACTCTAATGGGGTTAAACAAATGCTTATGTGATGGAAAGGTTCTTAAAAATGTTTATATATATATAAAATAAATTACCTAACATCATCTTCTTTAGGTTAGATGTAGATCAAGGAATACTTGTGGGAAGATTTTAGAGGTCCATGTACCATGTGGGGACATAACAGGTAATTGTGAAATATAGAATTACAGTAACCATGGTATTCTCATGCAGATTCTATGAGAGAATTCATCTCATTTTGTATTGAGATAGATAGGTCTGGAATTCTTGTGCAACCGCCGCTGACGACCCCTGTCGGACTTTTGAAAGATTGCAGGCTGAAGGCACTTCCGGGTTTGCTTCACTGCTCTGACCTGGAGGTTGCCACCTGTTTGCTCCTGATACAACACAGTCATGATTAAACCCATAAGCACATTTTTACTTTTGCTGTTCTAGCTAAACACACAGTCATCTATCATTTTTTTCTGGGAGAGAAACAGGAGACTGAACAGGAAAGGGGAAAAATTGCCACCCACTGAACCTCACAGGACAAAGACAGCACACATTGACAGGTTGGGCATTATTGGAAGCATGGCTCAGAAGAGTATCATCTTTAGGAAAATGTGTGGGGCTTGGGAAAACTGTTCTCATTAACCCCTGGCTGGTCTGGAGGGTAAAGAAAGGAGCAGAGTGACTCAGCTTTAATATTAAAGAGATTTTACCCTTCTGGTTGTTATTATGAAGTATGTATCCACAGACGCAGCAGCTCTCCTGGGCAAGGGTGTTTTTAATAAAGACTCATATTTACTCTTGAACAATATAAACAGATTCCGGACCAGACCTTCAGAGATACGTCAAGGCTTCTAAGAATATAGTGTGATAAATTATGAGAGAAACTCTACATTTTTTTTTAACTGCATAATGCCTCATTTAAAGTGGGCAATTGTGATTTATGTTTTCCGGTCACATATATAATAAAGTTATGATCGAATTCTAATCTTCTGTGTGGAGTTTGCATGTTCTCCCTGTGTCAGCAGGGGTTCTCTCTGGGTGCTCTGGATTCCTCCCAAAATCCAAAAACATGGAGCTTAGGTTTAATTGGTGCTTGGTTTTGTTAGATTCATTATTGAAAACATTTGTTCCCAAACATAGACGGAGCACGGGAAGCATGAAGTCGAAGCTGTGGCATCACACCAGGGAGCAGTAGACGGTAAAAGTCCTTGATTGCAGCATCCTGGAACTTTGTTCTCAGGCCACTTTGAAGCTCGATTAACTCCAGCTGAAGGTGATGGGGCTCTGAAGTCAGAGAAGCGCCGATCAAACTCACTCATTTTAACCGGCTCAGTTTGGTAGCCAACCTGGCACATGAAAATACACAGGGAACTGAGGCCGAGATGTTCTGACAAACAGAAAAGTGGGCAAGATTGTCCTGGTCCACTTGGCACTTCCACAGGTCAAATTTCCACTGGAAACATGTGATCATGTCGGACATCTGCGTGATGACTTGTTTGCGTCCCTGCAGCTTTTGATTCAGTTCTGCGAGACGCTCCGTTATGTCACAAAGGATAGCAAAATCACACAGCCAGTTTGGATCTGACAGTTCAGACAAGGGTTTTCCTTTACTTTGCATAAAAACAACAATGTCTTCCCTAAGCTCAAAAAATAATTTGAAGATTTTGCTCCTACTCAGCCACCGCACTTCTGTATGGTAGGGCAGGTCTCCGTGCTCTGAGTCCATCTCCTGCAAGAACAGCTGGAACTGGCGGTGATTCAGTGGTCCCATGCATGGCAGCTACATCCAAGAGCTCCTCGGTGACAGAGAGGTCCGACTTCACGCCTCTAATAAAAATAGATAGCTGTGCAGTGTTCGTGTTGTCTGTGCTTTCATCAACAGCTAATGAAAAAGCTAACTGCGTGACTCTTCGGCTAGCTGTGTTGACAGGTTTCATGCTAGCTCCTTGACTCGGTCCGCGATGGTGTTTCTTGACGAACTTACGTTTTTAAAAGTCTGTATCTGATCGGGGCACACCTGCTCACACACCTTCAGCATGCACTGCTTCAAAAAGGCACCCTCTGAAAAAGACTGATTTCTTCAGCCACAACAAAGCCAGCTTTCACTGCCAAATCTTTTTTGGTGGTAGTTTTTGTGAACACATTCTGTTGCAATCGCAGTTTACCTTTTAATTCTTTGGCAATTTGTTGTTTTTCTTGACGGCTAAATTTAGCATACTTGGCTCCGTGTTAGGTGTCAAAATGCCGGCGTAGATTGTACTATTTGACGACTGACACAGCCTCATAACACACAAGACATACCGGTTTTTCTCCTTGAAGCACAAACATATATTCGCCTTCCCATCTTTCATGAAAAAGCCTTCCATCTGCATCAATCTTTCGCTTCCTTAACATTTTGGATCATTTGTGAATATTTCTCAATCTGCTCAATATCACTTGTCACATTAATTAAACACTGATGTGGACAATGCGATCAAGTGGCGGGATGCCGTCACTTCGTGGGTAACATAATCGCCGTGCATGAAGTGGGAGTGAAGTATTGGTTTGGGCGGTGGTGTCTGTCTGTCTGTCTGTCTGTCTGTGTGTCCGCTGCATGTACATCCTCTCGCCAACAGAGGGCACTGCACTCTAACTGAGTGCCTATTTTCTCTGGCTCCTCCTCCATGAGCCTCCATGCAAGAAACAGAAAGCAAAGTAGGCAATTGAATCAAAGATCATATAAGAGAGTACAAATAACATACAACCATAAATTTGGAAGATAAAAGATCACAGATCGGATATTTGTAAAGATAGGTATGTTAATGGTTTTGGCCAGTGTTTGGAATTTTTCAGTAATGGGGGAATCTAACTAATTACTGTTTTTGACGTTATAACGCCGTTACGGCTACTGAACTTTAAATGCGGTGCGTTACTATGCATTGATTGAATAAACTGTGTAACCCGAAAGCACCCCTGGCTCCACACACAGCAAGTGAGGAGGTTAACAACGAACGAGATAAGCAATTATGATTGGCTAAGGCAGAGCCAGTCGGAGTCAGACTGCCTGCAGGAGACAGGGGTTGTCTGCTCTGATAGGGACAGCTGACATGAGGCCCAGAGATCTCTGTTGTACATTTTTGACTCACTGTAATCAATAAATTAGTTGGCATACTGAGACCTGAAATTCCTGCATCCTCGTCTTCTTTTCCTGTCATCAACCAACACACAAAGAGAGAGGTGGGATTGAAGTCATTATCGTTCGTATATCTTTTAAGGGAGGACATGGCTTGTATCAGTACCGACTGAATTAGGCCAGTTTAGGAATACCTTCATGGAAAATTGTGGAACATTGCAGGATTTATGAGACTCTTAAGTTTTAGTTGATATTACATAACAAATTACCTAAAATATTTAAATTCTCTCTACAAATTCAAATGCAAAACAAAGATCAAATCAAATCAATGCCAATTCTTGAACTTCACACATAGTACTTTATTATTAGTACTTAATAGCATCATCTAGTTAGAGTAAACATAAGAGTCTTTAAATATCTAGGCACTTTCTTAACAATCACTGGGCATTATGAGTTAACGAGCAAAGAACATGCCACTTCTAGAAACCAGTATAATTTAAAAATTACTTACTTTGTCAATAAGTCCATTGGCCCATTCTGTACTTCTCAAGAATAACCTGCTTGAGCTTGATCTGTTTAATATCCTGAGGCAAACCATTCCACACCTTAACCCCACAGACATAAATATGTATGTTTTTTAGAGTGGTGTGAACTAGGTTGCTTGGCAATAACATTACTGGGCATAGATTAACATAGCAGCAAGCAAAAGGTAAAGCACAGGTCGTGAACTGTAAAAAGATTATTCTGTTTAATGTGTGTTATAAAGTATTATTGTTGTGAAATCTGTGTAGGTTGTTGGTGGTAAGTTTTGCCATACCACTTGAAGTTGAATGTTAGTCTTGTCTTACACAGACACAAGATCTTGCATTCAAACTAACATTCCTTTTCTAACAAGCACAGCAAAATTACTCACAAAATACTTTGAGTTCGCTTTTCTAACACAGACATACAACTTTGAAGAGGAATGGGAATTTTTTTTTTTTTTTTGCTTTTATGGTCCTTTGTCTGGAAGCCATTGGACCATTTTTATAGTTAGGCAGGCATCTTCCTTTTCATCAGCACCCTTTTTTTTTTAAATAAATGATTTTTGGAATACAAATGCTGTCCATTTACTGTAATGTAAAAAGAAATGAATGACATCAACCTCTTCTGTGAGTAGAACTCCAAATCCCTTAAATCATTACTATATATTGATATGGTGATTTTGTTATAATTATTAAGTAAATTATTAATCAGAGTTCCAAATTGATAGTTTAGTCAAATTGACTGATTTAGTTACATTGGTTAAATCCTTTCTCTGATATAGAGAGTGGTGCCTGATCTGGAGTTGACTTCGAATAAATTAAGTAATATCATAATTAATCATTAATTATGATAATTATTAATAACTTTGATAGCCATCTTAACATACTTTTTAACTGTAACACCCACATAGGTGGAGCTCAGGTTTGAAGCATATATAAAAACAAACAAGTACATGTGTTATCGTTAACATTGCTTTGTTTTATAATATCCTCCCAGTAAGCCATGATTAAAATGACCATTGTACAGCAGGACCAGAATAATTAAAAATCTTTGCTCATATTGCTCACTGCACTTACATATCCTTCACGCTGGTTTTTGCATGTTTCTGGCTGCCATTTAATTCTCCCAAAGCATAATTGCATATGGAAAGTCATTTCATATTAACATAATTGAAAATAGATTGGGTTGGTCATAATATGACTTCATGTGAAGTTGTTTGAACTCTCTGCAATCAGCGGCAGTGTTCTGAGGCTTCTACTATATGAAGCTTATTGTGTTGAACCTAAAGACCACAATTTCCGCTACACCTCTGTGGATGTCATTTTTAACTGTCAATTGTTACCCCCTCCTCACCCTCCCTGAGAAGATCTATTCACACATTATCATATTCACTTGACAGTACTGTATGTCATATATTGTGGAGATGAAACCCACAAAGTGGGCTTCTACATTCGATGATTGAAGATGCTATCTCCACCATTCAATCTTGCTTCTCACTGCTGTTATGTTTGATGAATAGCTAGCTTGACATACAGTTCCTGAGATCTCATTTGGATTGTAGCCTGTAGCTAGAGGGCCTGGCACCATTACACTCTGGCAGACACACATGCACGCACAAACACATGCACTGCTCACACACATCGGACATGCACAGAAAAACATATAATCAAATACGTTCAGACAAGCACACAAACACATGTGAAACACCCATTTGCATCACTCAAAATCTAATTTAGGTCATCCACATCAGACTTTATACTCTGACTTTTTCTCTTTCTCTCTCTCTCTTTCTCTCTATCTGATTCTCTGTCTCTCTCCCTCACTCTGTGAGTCTCCATAGAGCAATTGTATTTTACCTAGATTAGTACTTCAGACTAGAAAAACTAGACAGGTCATGTATTACCAAGTGTCAAAGCAAACTTAGGGAAATTCTTGAGTCAAACTGGGAAACAGAACAAGCAATGATACTTACTGTTGTGATGGCAAAAGCAAACTGTGGACGATGTTAACGGCTGTTTTTCTGTGAACCCGCTCACTCTTATCACTCATAAAACGAGTCCCAGCTCCTTACATACCCCCATTTCTGTGATAACAGTCATAAAACTCAGTGACGGCCCTGTCGATGTGAGGGAATGCGTTGAGTCCCGGTATCGTTCTCCTCCTAAGTTTTCTCATCTCAACCACCTACGCAGCTATGCTGATTATATAGCGACATAACAGATGTTCATTTTACTCGCCTCTCCCACACACAGCAACACCAGCCACATAACACTTGTTCACCACAACAACCCCTGCACTAAGAGATCACCGGCTGTCAACAGAATTTGTGTGCAAACTAAGTGAGTGGATATGATTGTGTGTCTGAGAGACAGCATCACAAAAAAAGGCGTGTAGGAGGATAAACAGTGTTTTGTGAAGCTGAAGAAAATATGACTGCGGTGAGTTTATATGTGTGTGTCTGTGAGGGACTAACTTTTAGTTTTCCAGGTAAGTTCACTACAAACAGCTTCCACTTAAGCAATAGTTTGCACGCAAATACACAGGGATATTAACACTGGAAGGTGACCAACACAACTATTAATCCATGAAAGCTGCTTGTCCATTTTGTAAAAAGCAATTTAACATTCATTGTTGAAGGGGATATGCATATTATTATCTTTTTCTTTGATCAACCTCAATTTCTGAGCCAATCTTTGAGTTCTTGAACTAATCCTCAAAGTGGGTTGGGACTCACCACTACACAGTCCCTAAACTTCTACATTTAAGTGGTTATCACTGTCGCGTTTTACAGTTAACATTTTTTAAATGAAATCTTTAGATTTTGTCTGTGTTTTTGGCATTGCAAAAGGGGCCCTATGCGACTGCCTTTAGAAGTCAGTCATCAAGCAACACAGTGCAATGTGGCACATGTTGAAGGGAAAAGATGGAATACTCACAAGGTAATATAAAATCAACCCTGACTTAAGAGCCCCATTGCATGTTATCCCTTCACAGATAAACAAACAATAATTACCACAATCCCACTTCTCCCTTCGCGTGTTGGTTGATGACAGGAAAAGATGACAGGGATGCTGGAATTTCAGGTCTCAATATGCCAACTGATTTATTGATTACAGAGAGTCGAAATGTGCAACAGAGATCTCTGGGTTCCTTGTTAGCTTTCCCTAGCAAACAGACAGAGTACAGGATTCGAATCAGGCAGTCTGAGAAGAACCCCCTATCTTTCCTCTGAACCCAAAATATAGTCCATGTAGCTCCACCTATTTCCAACATGAATTTTCCTATCCTAAGGCGTCGTCTCCTCTTCAGATCTTAAGGATAGAGTCAGGAAGTCCGTCCATTGATCAATAGAATTAATGAATGCTGCCACACCAATCTAGTCATTCAACTGGGAAGGATGAGTATTCTCATGCTAATTTCCTTATGCTGGGTTCAGATCATCAAAGTCAACAGCATACCTTGTAGACTGACTTTGATCCAGCCAGGATTAGGTAAGGAAGTCACATCCATCCCAAGACAAACACCATAAATTCATTAGTCAAAGGTGACCACAAAATGACCAGCTCTGATTGGCTGCTGGATTATCCCAAATTAACCATGTGATGAATTCAGTCGATTCTACGGAGTAATTGTAAAATCCAAGGCTAGATCAAAGAACTCTAACAATAGAGTAACAATAGCTAACTAACTTTATACCTTCTTGTGATTTCTAGCCTGAAAGGGAAGTGCTGGTGACCAAACTGTAGATAAGAGAATAAGAGAGAACAAAGCACTTAGTTTAAGAACAGAGAAGCATTCTTCTGAGCCTGGTATTTACCTTTATATATTGTAATCAGTATTGTAGATGTGCATCTTACAGGATTATACTCAATATATCCTAACACACATAATGTTCTTGTGAGAGATTCAGACTCGTTACTGTACACTGGCATTCCACTTCAAACATTTAATATTCTTGTTTCAGTGATTGAGTTTGCTGGTGCTTTTAAAATGTCTGTAAGAGACCAAGTACTTCTCACATTAATGAAGATAAGATTGAACCTTATGATTGGTGATCTGAGCAGATGGTTCTTCATATCAGAGAGCTTGACGAGTAAGATTATATCTTACTGGATTGACAAATTGGAGGAAAGTTACAAGGGAACTCATCCCTTGGCTTCCTAGGGAAACAATTCAGGCGACTATGCCTGCAGTTTTTAAATCCAAATACCCCAAAACAAAATGCATTTTGGACTGTAGCAAGAGCCTGTTAAAAAAATCCAAAAACCTTGACTCGAGACCGATAGCCAATATTACTCACATAATACAGTTAAGTACCTTGTAAGTATTGCTCCATGTGGCTTAATAATGTTTGTTTCTGCAGCTTATGGTAGACGCTGTAGTGACACGTTCATTATTATGGACTCTGGGTTGAGGAAGCATGCATGAAAAGTAGAAAGCTCTCAACCGCTGTACCTGTTCTCTGACAAACAGCTCATCAAATGGCGCACAAAAATAAAACACTCATCCGGTTTCCAGATCATCAGTGTGGCTGTCTGGTTGGACTTGCAGGTAAAAGCCTCGGCTGCTAGTTTTGTGAAGCTCAAGTTTTCCATACCCTATTTTGACATCAGTGAACCTCTGAGATAGTAATTCACTGAGTGACTGGTAGTTTTTACTTGGGACAGGGCATTTAATCTCTAGGAGCTCACAGGAGTCGACAATTCCATCCTGGCTTGCTGATAACCATGGCTCTGCACCACATACAACTGTGTCAGTGTGTATTATGTGCATTCCCTGTTCTTTCAGTTGGTTGCAAGCCATTTCTTCATTTTCCTTCCCATTATTAGTGGCATAGTTACCACGAAAGCTGGGGTAAAAGTGCTCACACAAAAACTTCTCCCTATTTGTGCCTGCACGTACTGGCACTTTGTTTGCTGAACTGTCCGTAATTCTAATTTTCCGAGAACTGTGCCACAGATCGGATGCACTCTGCCCCCTTGTTTCAAGTTCCAGTGTATCAGCTTGTTTGCCATCCATGCTAACATATGTATCATAGCATTTCTGGCATTTCACACAACTCAGATCACTGTTGTGATTTTGATGTGATTTTTTTCAAATATAAAATCATCAATGTTACCATTTCCCTCTTCTTTTGAACTGCCCTGTTGTTCTGCTGATGGAGTGACATTGAAACATTTTTCCAGTAGTGTGTTCTTGAGAAGGAATAGAGGTTTTGTCCACTCTCTAAAGTCTTTTTGGGACTGATACTGTGGTGTGTTTGGAAGTTGTATGCCAACTGCTTCATTCCATCTCCTCTGCTCATCGGTACATGCAATTCCTGTCTTTCCACTAACCACTGCATTCTGGACCTGAATCAACCATAATCATATATTGCTATATTCATGTTAATATATATATATATATATATATAAAGTGTATATATGCCCCCTTGTTTCAACACTGTTGCCCTCATTTACGAAACGAGCGTAGGAACGTATATATCATCATACGACAGAGTCAACATGTGATTCATGGAATTTTCTTATCAGGCCAATCCCAGCAAAAATCCAAAAACCTTGACTCGAGACCGATAGCCAATATTACTCACATAATACAGTTAAGTACCTTGTAAATATTGCTCCATGTGGCTTAATAATGTTTGTTTCTGAAGCTCAAGTTTTCCATCCACTATTTGACGTCAGTGAACCTCTGAGATAGCAATTCACTGAGTGACTGGTAGTTTTTACTTGGGACAGGGCATTTAATCTCTAGGAGCTCACAGGAGTTGACAATTCCATCCGGACTTGCTGATAACCATGGCTTCATACAATACAAATGATTGCGCTGCTCTGCACAACGGCATCTCTTGCTCCTTTCAGCACATTTAAAGACAATATTTAAAGCTACTCCCCTGCCCTATTGTATTATTGCATATCAGGTGGTGTTAGGATATATTGATTATAATCCTGTAAGATGCACATGTAGGAGCATGATAACAACCCCAGTAACCCTAATAGGCTCAATATCTTCTCCAGTAGGAACACGAGCATGTAGCCCCCATTGTTGTTGATGTTGTTATGAGACGTCTCGCGGTATATAACAGGTGGAAGGCTAAGCTCTAGGGGTGTGGCGATGACATCATCGAAACGCAGATATCCGTCTTCGCCGTCCACACGAATACGCTAGGGATGCGTTTGCGGATTTATTCACCCTGGGACCAGGTTTCAGAAAAGTTCGTTTTCGGGCTATGCGTTTACGGGATACGTGTGTACTGTCTGCCCAAATGATGCAAAACATATGCGTTTAAGGCAAAAGGCGTCTCCGTGTGGACGGCCTCTTAAGCACACCTGATTCATTGCCTTCCCCTCTGACTTTGTTCTCACAATCCCCTTCCCCCAGATCCCCGTTTACTTTTACCTTTCCATCTCTCTCTCTCTGTTTGACTACATGAACCCTTGGGGGCATGATCCGTATCAGCGCAGGAAGGTACAGCTCCCCCACTCAGATTCTCGAGAGCCGACACCAAACTGTCTTTGCTCCCTACCATAAATCTGTTCATGAACCTGATGTCTCCCCACATCCCTTCGCCTTGTCTTTCCATCCCCCATCGACACTCATCCCTTTATCCTTCGACCCTCATCCTTTCATCCAGTACTTTGATCCTTCCCTCATCTTCTCGGCTCTCCATATGCATTAAACCTCTGAACTCCAATCTCAATCGGTTTGGTCCTTGTTAGTGAATGAAGGATAATGTTGCTCTGTATTGCTAGATGTGGAAATAACTGTTTGCTAACATATCAACTTAAAAGCTGCAGAGGGCCTTCATCTTTTGGGACCTCGCACCTCACATGCAATCCTTCACGCTTTTTAAAAATGTATACCTTTTAATTAGTGAATGTTGTAGGCGCATCATGCTTTTACAATGAAATGCAATCAATTCCTGTGTTTTCACTGTATAAGAAGCTTGGTAGTAACTCTCTAATGGCCTGGTGGAGCTGCTGCACACACATGAACCAGAATAGAAGGAGTTTGTCCATGTAACCTACCACCTTTATCATTCAAATTTCAAATGAGGGTGAGATGACAAGAGAAGTAATTTCCGTGTGAGTGTGATTTATCCGCATGCATGTCAATGGGCAGGGCACCATGACATACTCCCAACAAAAGCAGAGTTGAAACTTAAAACTTCCGGTCATAGCTGGCAATAAAAGACTACTGTTAACATGGTAGGTTTCTGTTGAAGAAGAAGTAGAGAGGAGGGAGTGAAGTATTGTTTTTGGCTGCAGGGTCTGTGTGTGTTTCCACCAGAGCCAGCACAAGGCATAAGTGAGCTGAGCATCTGCTTAGGGCCCTGCAGCCACTAGGGGGCCCCCAAGAGCAAGTAACAAAAAATATATTTGCATTTTTTTATTTTATTACTTCAACCCACGGACTGGGAGTGAAGTACTGTTTTTGGCTGTGGTATCTGTGTGTCTGTGTGTGTTTCCACACCTGGATATACATGACTATATCTCCAAAACCAGTGGAGATAGCGACTAAGTTATAATGGAGCATCTATAGGAAACCATATGATAGCTTTTTGACCAAATGAAGAAAAATGGCGCAATTTGGTGGCAAAAATGTTTGTTATGTATTATGTTCAGGTACTATGTAAATAAATATTGAATGCCAATCCAGAGTTCCACTTCATTCATATCAAATTTGATTGCAAATATGTCTGGCATAATATCAAATAATTACTAGCATATGAAAATAGGATAAATAACGTCACTGATTTCTTTATTTGCAACAACTCAATTGAACACCCCCATCATAGCCAAAATCACAGTGACGTGAATGGGAAGTCTGCCATCTCTGATTGCCTTGTTTGTATTTGATTGATTAACTGTGTCTCATCACTGCCATGGTGGTAGGTCATTGGCTCCAATAACTCCAATAGACAGCTGCTGGTAGTAAATACAGTTCCATCCAGCATAAACTGCAACAAGTCCACTCATGTTCACAGTCTAGTGTGACATTTAGAAACAAGGCAATCAGAGATGGCAGACTTCACCCCATTCACGTTACTATGATTTTGGCTTATATCTCCGACTTGAATCTAATCTGTTTGGTGTGTGTGTGTGTGTGTGTGTGTGCGTGTGTGGCATGCGCAGAGCACGTGTGCTGACTTGTGTGTAAAAACACTGGCTCCGACTGGCTATCATGAAACATGGCTCTGCCTTAGCCAATCATGTGTGGAGCCAGGGGTGCTTTTGGGTTACACAGTTTATTCAATCAATGCATAGTAACGTTCAGTAGCCGTAACGGCGTTATAACGTCAAAAACAGTAATTAGTTAGATTCCCCCATTACTGAAAAATTCCAAACACTGGCCAAAACCATTAACATACTTTTCTTTTCCTTTGTGTGTCCCTTTCTTTACGAATATCCGCTTGTGATCTGTTTATCTTCCAAATTCATGGTTGTATGTTATTTATACTCTCTTATGATCTTTGATTCAATTGCCTACTTTGGTTTCTGTTTCTTGCATGGAGGCTCATGGAGGATGAGCAAGAGAAAATAGGCACTCAGTTAGAGTGCAGCGCCCTCTGTTGGCCAGAGGATGTATATGCAGCGGACACACAGACAGACAGACAGACAGACAGACAGACACCGCCGCCCAAAACAATACTTCAGTATTAGTAAGTAATAATGAAAATGTGTACAAAATGTAAAAAAGAAGAAAAAATGTACAAAAGGAACTAAAGTAATTCCACTAATGCAAAACCACAGTGTAAATATGAAATATAGATATGGAGTAAATATGCAAAAGATACATCCAAGCTGTACAGCAGACATACAATAGTATATATATATATATATATATATATATAT
>CAFUXE010000777.1:847817-864442 GCA_903364295.1 Serranus cabrilla | reverse complement strand
GAGTACTGTTATTTTAGGTCATACTCGATCACACCAAAACCAGTGTCCTCCCAGGCAAGGTCACAGTGATAGAAAGTGATGGACGAGATGAGAAACAGCGAGTGACATCAAGATATATTTTCTGGGAACAGAAATTGTATGTGAGCAAGAATACACTGAATGTGCGTTATCACTGAACACGGTAGGCACCATGCACTCTCTGTTTATGAAGCAGTGTTTACCCAATGCAGCTACTCTAAGTCGAACAATACAAAATCTTTCGGGGGAACAATCTGCTTGTCATCCCCTTAGTGGAGAAGTGAACAATGTTGCAGCACTGAACAGCAGCCACAGGGAGTTTATGGGAGTTACTTAAAGTGAGCTGAAAACACCCTCCGAATCTCAGGAACACCGCAGCTTTTTGAACGGGGGGCAGATTGTTTAAACTTGCTCTGTATTTCAAACAGGCAGGCACAATGCTGCCTTTTCTTGACATTCCATTAAATAGGCTGGTTTCAGCTTCCACGCAAAGGGGAACTGGGCTGGGCTGCGAGAGGGGAGAGGCGTGAGGGGGGAGTGGAATGATAGAGATGGAAAGCTGGCTTGAGTCATACTGCCATCTAGTGTCAGCTCAGAAGTCAACAGGTGCTATCCATGGTGCTGATCATGCACACAAAAATAGATCTTATTGGTAGTCCTCTGGTGCCAATCATTGTATTCTGTATATATTCAATATAGGATGCAGTTTGAGCAGCCACAGCACAAAAATCACTGCTGTTAAGTTAAAGGCCAGGCTGTCTGGATTTGTTCAAATGTAGTAGATGAGTCTATATGCAATGTTTAAGGCTAGTTCACAACCTCTCCCATGTGCATGGGGAATACCAACCACACTAAAGTCAGCCCCCACAGGTTAAGCCTAACAGATTATAGAATTAATTCATCCCTAGTTCAGTTAAACAGCTAGTGCACTACAGGAGCTCACACAAGGCCAAAGGCTATTTGAAGTGCAGATCACAGAGATAAATGTTTGCATATGTTGCCAGTGGTGAAGATTTGTGGTTGAAATAGGTCTCAGGGGATACAATTGAGATGGTGTTTATTGTAGTCAATGTAATGAAATATATTGTCACATATGTCCATATAAAGCAGAGAAGTCCTAGCATTGATATTAAATACATTTAGAAATTGAAAGTCTTTTTTATGTTTTCTTGTTTCATAAGAAAATACTATTTACCTATAATGTGGGCACACATTAGGGGAAAATGTGGAGTGAAACTGATGAATAAACTTGATGAGTCGTCCCATGCACTTTGAATCTGATTCATTATGTAACAATAAAGAAAGAATGGTACACTGATCCTGACATCAAGGTTAAGGGTGGGACTATTTACACTGTTTTATTACTTTTAAGAAATTTGAAAGACCTAAACCAACAATGTGTTTGCCTGTCTGGCAATACTTTTTGGTGTCTGTGGCTCTAGTGAGTATTTGGGGCAGCAGGACAATAAAGTTGGGATAGAGTCAAGATTTTAAACTCTGAAGTCTTATCTTTTGTATATGTATGCCACCTGCTCAAGAACTGAATAAGATTGATACAGCTTACCACGCTCCCCTGAGATTCTTCACAAACCGTAAAGCTCCGAATCACCACTGTGAGTTTTACTGCTGGGTAGGAGGGCCTGCTCTGGCAATCCACAGGTTGACACAATGGTGTACTTTTACATGCAAACCAATTCGATGACTGCTCCTTATATTTTAGTGCTGAACAATATTCTTTGCGATTACAGAGTTTCACATGTTGCCTGTGCCAAATGTTTGTGCAGAGATTGGGAAAATGTCAGAGATATTCCGCACCATGAGACTGGAATATATTGCACACTGTATATAACAAATGATTTGATTTCTTTGAGTAATTTAAATCTTGAAAGAATTTTTGAAAATTGTTGAGGAGATGGAAGCAATATGTTGAATGCAGTGGGGAACCTTCAGGGCCTTCTACACCTTCAGAGAAGGCCTAAAAAAATATGAATAATAATACATTTAATAATGATAATACTAATAACAAAGTATTCAATTAAAATATATATATATATATATTTTGTTTTTGTTTAACTCATTTAATTTAATTTAATACATTTCTGTCATCTATGTTCTGCAGTTAAGCTTACTGTCAAGTTCATGTACTTAAAAACATGTTTTCCAATCATAATCGTCTGTCTGTATTAAGGCCCGGTTAGCTGGCTCATTAATTGGTTAGGACTTTTTTGGTGTGGAGAGTGATGGCAAATTGACCAATCACGGTTTGATTTCAAGTGGGCAGGACAGAAACAAAAGATCATAGGCCTTCATGAAGTCCGAACATTGGAACGTCTTTGCAGAGTGGTAAAAGCGGTTGAGAAACGAATGAAATGGCGGAAAATGAGAGTTATGTTGTGGCTAGCGTGATAGCATCACCTTTTTCAATTCCAGCTGCATTGGGGCGAGAGGCAGGGTTCACCCTGGACAGGACGCCAGTCTGTCGCAGGGCTGACACATAGAGACAGACAACCATTCACACGCTCACTCACACCTATGGGCAATTTAGAGTCACCAATTAAACCTAAGCTGCATGTTTTTGGACTGTGGGAGGAAGCCGGAGTACCCAAAGAGAACCCACGCACACACGGGGAGAACATGCAAACTCCACACAGAAGGGCCGCAATAATAATAATAATAATAATAATAATAATAATAATAATAATAATAACAACTTTCTTTATATAGCACCTTCTAAAACCACAGCTTACAAAGTGCTTTGACAGATACATCAAAAAAAAAATAAGAAGAGATAATGCAAATTAATCACAAGATATTCTCAGATACAGAGGAAGTAATAGAGAATGAAAGTAATAAGAACAGATTAAGAAGATAAAAGAAAGACAATAGTAAAAGAAGGCTAGTACGATGGAAAGCATTAAAGCAAGTAGCAAGACCTTAAAAGTGGGTTTTAAGAAGTGATTCAAAAGAAGTTACTGTGTCTGTGCGCCTTATCTCCTCAGGCTCGGCTCGTATGGAATTAAAAACGGATAAATAGCTAGGAGCCAGACCTAAACAAGCTTTAAAAGTGATCAGTTAAATATTAAAATCAATCCTAAAACAAACAAGAAGCCAGTGCAAAGATGTTAAAATCAGGGTGATGTGATGTCGCCTGTTAAAACTGGTAAGAAGCCGCTGCTGCGTTCTGAACCAATTGGAGGCGAGAAAGGGAACGGATGCTGGAGAGGAGTTGCAGTAATCTAGACATGAGAATATGAGATAGTGATAGACTTTTTCCAGGTCGGAGGGTAACAGCATAGGTTTGATTTTGTGGATGGTGCATAAATGCAAAAAACAGGCCAAGATAACTTTTCTGATATGTGGGTCAAAAGTGAGATTTCAGTCAAATGTGACTCCCAGATTTCTGGCAGAAGATTTTATGTTGGCGGACCAAGATGATTTTGGAATTGACTAATTGTGTGGGGTGGACCGAACAGAATGATATCAGATTTGGAGTTATTGAGATGAAGGAAGTTTTGCGCCATCAAACAGTTGATATCTTTAAGACAGTCGAACACAGCAGCTAGGCTTTTAGGATCAGATGGTCTCAGGGGAAGGTATATCTGTGTATCGTCTACATAGCAATGGAAGGACATATTATGGCACTGGATAAAGTGGCCAAGAGGTAGCATGTACACTAAAAATAAAATCGGACCTAAAATGGAACCTTGCGGTACACCACAGGTAATGCAAGATTTTTGATGAAGTAGAATTACCTATGGAGACCCCAAAGGTTCTGTCTAACAGATACGAATAAAACCAACCAAGTGCAGTGTCTCTGATGCCAACCCAGTTTTTTAGGCGGTTATTTAAAATGGCATGGTCAACAGTGTCAAAAGCTGGACTTAAATCTAAAAGAATTATAATAGCACTCTCCCCTGTGTCGGCTGCTAAAAATAGGTCATTTAGTACTTTCAGGAGCGCATGCTATGTAAGGCTCTAAGACCAGATTGACATTTCTCAAATAGAGAAAATATGACACTTAAAAGCTAAAAGTTGAGTAGAAACTACCAAAAATCAGCCAAATTTTTTTTTTTAATAGAGGGGTAAGTAAGTAACCTCCAGATGAAAAGATAGCCAATTTGCTTAAGTCAGTCTAATAAAGTTATTAATTCATCAATTTGGAATTTTAATTAATAATTAACTTAATAATATAACTCCAGCCCCCTGCAACCAAAGTCCTGATAAGTGGATAAGGATAATGGATGGATATGACTTAATTTACTCACCTCCAGATAAGGCACCACTCAGTGCCAATTCAACTAAATCCGTCTTGTAAACTTACTCAACTATCAATTTGGAACTCTGATTAAAAATTTACGTCATAATTATTTTCAAATTACTATATTAATATTAGCAGTAGTTGAGGGTGGGTTCTTTCTGAAGAACAAAGAAGACTATTTTTGAGAGGACAAGAGAAAAAATGCTGCTGCATTTCTGATCAAGTCAGTTCAAATGCACAAATGAACATAAATTCACCTGTAGCATATCTGTCGATCCCCAACATCCCCCCTTCGTTTACATAATTTCACTCAATGTGTGTTTTTGCAAACTACTGAAAAGAAAAGGGTCCACAGTTGACAGAGTCAATTAGTCATATCAAATGGGCAGTTCAGTACCTATCTACCTTGGCTATGCAAGTACAGTAGTAATAAACAAAATCCAGATTAACACAACTGTAATGACATGAAAAAACATAACTAACAGTTAATCACCAGGGTAAATGAGAACCGAAGATGTTAGTTGTGTAAATTGGCTATGTGAGAAGAGGAAAAGGGTGTGGCACCTTGAAGGACATGTGAATGACTGGTTGTGTGACGTTATAATGATGTGTCCTAAACTAATGTTTTACAATAGCTGTCTCACTGATAAAGTACTAACCAGGAGTTTATCCAAGTATACATGCAAAATTAGACAGTGGTGTATGAGTCCAATTAGAGTTTAGGAATTTACTCAACTAATGGACAAGGTTAAAATTAATTGAAATTAGATGCTTTTGCTACAAACTGAAGTTTGCCTAAATAACTACAAAAAAAAAGAATGTAAGAGGTGTGAATTCGTTGCTGCAAAACTCTGGGTTTGAGGGGCACAGACTGACCAGATGTCACTCTTTTGGCAATACAGAGTTGTTGAACATGAGATAAACTAGCTGAAGAAAAACTACAGACCTCTTCATGATCAGATTCAGGGAGAGAGGTAGTCAGGAGGCTGTAGCCTCTGTCTCTCAGTGGGAGCTGAGGAGCTGACTTCATTCTCAAAGACTTGGGGTCATTTTTAAATGGTTCCAATCTTCTGATAGGAGGAGGAGGTAACCTGTTGCTAAAGGAGAAGGTGGAATCAGAAAAACCTGAATCATACTGGCTAAACATCTGTGGTGAAGGGAGGCATTCTGCTCTCAGCTGAAAGAATTCCTCCTGGTGTACACAGAGATTTAACTCTAACTGGTGAAGGTTGTCAAGATAGTACATGGCTTTCTTGCTAGCTGCTTGAACCTCTTGAGAGAATCATTTTGTACTCTTAATGATTCTAATTCCTTCTCTAAAGCAGCTTTGCTCTAAGAAGCAAGGTTGGCTTGTCGGTGGAAGTTCAAAAGCAGACACCTTTAGATGCAGTCTGAGCATCGCATCGGTCCCTGAGTAGGAAGTCAATTTCTTTCCTGCACTCACTGAAGTTCAACTTGCTGATAAAGTCGGGATAGCCAGGTTTAAGGTTCTGTGCTGGGGTTGAAATAAATTGTTCTCCATTGTTATGGAATTGACATTGAAACTAAACAAGGGTTTAATACACACAACAATATGGTTGGCTGCAGTGTTGTGTTGACAGACAGCGGGTAATGTATCTTGGACAATACACTAGCGTTACCGGACATTAGCTGATTACAATGAAGAAAATAGCTTCCTGTGAAAAAGGACAGCTAGCACCAACTAGTGGCTCTAGTGGGAAAAAGATTATAGCCAGTGAATGAAATTAAACCTTAGTTTACAAAGGCAAGTTAGCTTAATAAGCAAAGAACTGATCTTACCTCCATTGTCCCATCCTACAGAGTTCTATTGGTATGTCATAATATCTATGTTATTTTGTATTGTATAAAGTTTTTCTCCTTTACATACGTACCACATAATTATGACAATATATTCAGCCATTTCCGTTTTCAATGGTCCTGCTAACCATACACATTTCATAAAATTTAATTTCACTGCACGGTTTTATTGTCCCATTATGATCTAAATGCTTTTCCACCCTGACTGAATTTTTTTGCCATGAAAATGCCCCATTTTCATTATTTTGTATATTGGTGCGATTTAGCAGCACCTACATTTCATCTTTATCTGTCTGTCTGTTGTGACTGTCCAGTGTCTCATTGCTTTGAAATAGATCACAGCAGTTCAGCCACACACTGATCCATGGCAGAGGCATTACCCCCGCCACACACACAAAAACACGCATCACCATCAGTCATTTTGACTGGAAGGCCTGTGTTTTTCTGAGGTCATGGAAGATCAATGTTGACTCCATGGTGTAATCATCTGAGGAATAAGATTAGCATATCTTAGCGCCGATTGAGTTGTCTCACTGGCTGCAGTGGGGAGGGGTGATTAAGGATTGATTGTACCAGCAGGAGCACTTGTGAAATTCAGGAGACAAGGATGGAGAATGAAGGAAAAAGAAAGCTGAAAGACAGTGAGGGGAAATAGTGAATCAGAATTTTTGAAGACTATCAGATTATTATCTTAACCCTAACCCTTGTTCTGTGAAAATGTCATTGTCTTTTGGACATTTCCTTCATTTACAGCAAGTTGTTATGGCATAAATTGGAATGAGAACATTTGCTAATCCTTTTGAAGTATTTAATTTAAACTGTACAAAGACAATATATTAAATTTTTTCCTTATCAACTTGATTTCTGCTTCATTTCAAAAAAGTGCGGACAGGGCCAATGAAAGACAAAATAAGTTGTGGATCACCTGGAACATCCCAAAGCTAAACAGGTTAATTGGTAATGTTCATTATGATAGTATCATTATTGGGTCTGAAAGGAGCATCCTTAAAGGTCTCAATTGTTCACCACTTTGTGAAAAACTGCTTGGGCAAATAATCCAACAGTTATAACAAAACACAACACAAAAGTTTAAGGACAAAACCAAGTTAAAGCTACTATGCAAAGCAAAAGTCATATATCAAAAACCTCCAGAATTCTTTGTGCCCAAGCTCAGCTAACATGGATTGATGCAAAGTGGAAAAGTTTGCTGTGGTCTGAGGAGACCAGATATCAAGTGGTTTTTGAAAATCATGGACAATGTCCTCCATTCTAAAGAGTAAAAGGGTCATCGCGATTGTTTCCTGTACAAGGTTCTAAAGCCAGAATATGTTGCCATCTCATCAACTTCTATACAAGGGAAGCCATGTTCTGCATGTGTTACAACAGCATGGCTTCAAAGGATAAGAGTGCAAATACTTGACTTGCCTGTCTGCAGTCCAGACCTGTCTCCTATTTAAAATGTGTGGCACAATCATGAAGTGCAAAATACAACAATGGAGAACCCGGACTGTTGAGCAACTGAAGTCTATCAAGCAAGAATGCAAACAAATTGCGCTTTTCGAAGTTCAACAAATTGTGTCCTCAGTCCTCATTTGTTTGAACATTGGATATGTTTTCTCTGAGGCAATAGGAAATTGTATATGTATTGTATTCAGTTTTATTATTTACAGACCGTAGTCAACAAAATATAGCAAAAGTGAGTATCAAAAAGAAATAGATTGACACCATAAGACCAATATTATCCCATCCTTAATACAGTCCACACCTCATTAATCGACTCAGAAGACAAATAATTAAGAAAATAAACATTATTTATGCATGTTAACTTGTTTGCTATTGGTATTTATTATTATTGTACAATTAAAGGTCATTAGAGGCTGCAATGTGGTGACGCCCCACACTCACAATGCCAAGTGTATAAAAACAACAATACAAATACCCAAAGCCTTTGGCAATGAAAGCAGATGGCACTAATTTGATGTCAAGTAGGGCGGATTGCCTGTTGCCACATTGCAATTTCATTGCCAAGTGTTGTCATCATTGTCTCATAGAAGTTGTGTTAAAGAACACTGTAACTGTGGTCACCATTAACAATGTTTTCTTATGCAGCACAAATGTGAACGTTGGCCTTTTGAAAACTAACCTGAGATTCAACACATCGGTGCTCACCAGCCCTAGGTCATTGTTACAAACAAAGCTGCAACTAAAAAAAGAACCGCAGACGAAATGGGGACCAGTACTGCTAGCTTGTCAGATAAACAATTTTATTTAATGTGTTTGTTAATGGCAGGGGCTTACAGGATCTTAAGCATCTTTCTGAGAGGATTACCAAATTGTCCATCATCTGTCCATAATGAGCATAGTAAATTGTTCCGGTAGTTCTGTACCGAGCATAGCAGCACCACAACGCAGAAGTGCCAGACAGAACTTCCCGCAGAAAAATGTTGTAGGCGGTGCTAAAGTTCAGCTGCACCCAGGCTAGCAAGTAATAGTATCAGTAAGCAAACTTAGAAACCAGCATAGATCCGAGCATAGAAATCATCTTACGATAGGGTTCCCATGGGATTTATGTGTACAGTGTAAGAATGATCAGGCTTTGGTAAATGTGGCGGCTGAAAACAAGCGCCATTTAAATATTACGCCCTAATATAGACATGGTTTAGAGGCCTTGAGAGTTTACGACATTACGGCAAGATTTTTTTTGTTTATTTTCTGGGTCAGCTTCAGTAAATTGCACCTTTACAAATAACAGCACATGGGTGTAAAATAGACATTTTAAGCAGGTACAGTAAAACAGTCTAAAAAGTTTCATCAAAGGAAATCACAGCTGTGATCAAACTATTTCATTTATACATCCGTGATAAGTATAACCTAACAGCCTATAAAATATGCTATTAATATTATAATCGAGATATCTTGATATTAGTATTAATATTAATATTATTAGTAGTAGTATTAATATAAAACTGTATTTGGCAATTCTTTACATTTAGTAAGAATTCTATCATTGACAGAGAAGTGTATGGCAGCGCTTTGATGCTTCCATTTCGGGCTAAAACCGGTGGTGAAGACACTGACGCACCACTGGCATCCCAGTCTAGGCATTGCCTTCGGAAGCCGATACAATAGTCTCAGAATAATTCTCAGATTTAGACATGTGTAATTCATGCTGAATCAAACCACACGAGTCAAGACCAGATGTCAGATTTGATAATAACCTCTGGTCATGTCCAAATTGATAAATGCCACACCAAATGACTGTATGCCCACTTTTCCAATGTACGTTCCTTTCTCAAGAGAGGGTCACTGTGTCTCCCAATGACCTTTCAGCTCTCTCTTTTGGAAGAGTTTCAAGAAATTTCCAAGTAAGCATTTGATCCGTCATATTGTGTCATTTCTTTTAAATATGTTTAGTGATAGAAAAGGTTGATATTTTTTAAGTAAAATGAACTGATTTTTTTAAGTGTTGGAAAAGTGCAAAGCTGAGTTCTCAGACATGAAAAAATATTTTGATGATCAAGCAAAGTTCAATTTGAAAAATAGTAATAATCATGCAGACATGCCTTACAACATGGGTTATGATTACACAAAATCTTCTAAAATTCAAGTTAATGAAATAAACATGATCAGAGGCTTCCAAAATTGTTTAAAAACAAGAAACAATCTACATACAAAAAACAAAATAAGATGGTAATTCTATTTTTGCGTGGATTTCTCCTGCACTTACCTACCTTTACCCACTGGTAAAAAAAAAAACTAAACTCTCCAAATGTGTTCAATTGCTCATTCTTTATTGTCTAGGTGTCTGTTCATTAATATTCATAAATAAATTCCAACCTCTGACTTTAACTGTCACAGGAGACAACAAAGGTCTCATCCACATCCTGTGCCAGTTGTTGTCAGGGAATATAAAGAGCCTATTACCATGTCTGTTTGAGTAGCTGTGAATATCATTACAGAGTCCTCTACACCACCTCTGAATGCGTTTTGTGGCTCTCCAATGGGGTAAAGGTTACATCACATTAATTTATTACAGCCATTACCTGCATATTCACACCTGCTCTCTGCAGATGCTGTTACATTTGGCTCTGATCATCAGAGTGTGACTGACAGATGCCAGTAGTGATTTGATCCAGCGGATTAAGGTGGATGCTTGATGCCTGAAATACACATCTGCAGCTCTCAGATGTCAGCCATGAAATGAGACAGACACTCCAAATGAGGGAACAGCTCAGGCTAATATCCCATTACAAATGCTGTTTACTCTGGACTGTGTCTGGCTAGACTGTGTGTTGGAAGGAAAGAGCACTGCCAGAAAAATTTCCCTTGAAACCTAAAGAGACATTCCCAACATTAGAAGCAGAATGCACCATATCTCATCCAGCCAATTCCCTGTCAGTCATGTCTGAAATCTTCCCCCTAACGCAGGCTGAGAGGCAGTCACAGAGTGGCGCCTCCTATTGCTGGAGAGTGGCAAAGTGCCACAGAGGTTCACCGCACAGCCAAAAAACAGCCAATAACATTAATTAGTGAGTCCTTTGTCCTTGCGTTTTTGGATGGCTTCCTCCCCTTTATGGATGAAAGTGAAAACTCTCCAACTGAGTTCCTCATGAAGAGAATATCACACTTTTGGATGTCAACATGACGGCAAACAGTCTCTGAGTGCACAGTGATTACTCCCCCCCAAAAATGTTTTTCAGTTCCACTGACACCCTGTGACAACAAAACCCCTCATGTTCGAGCATTCACAGTATAATAGTGTACGATTGTGAAGCAATTACAGCGTAGCTTCAAGACAGGACACCATCACCGTTGTGAAATCTTGTCTGCCTGCTGGAAGGTGACAATCTCAAGAGTAAAATCATGATTTTAGACGTTTTAAGCAATATTCACTTACAAATGGAGAAACAATGGAAACACTGGAAGACAGCTTCAAACAAATTTCACTGATAATAAAAACTATGAATCCTGTGGTATAGATTCTGATATTTTTTTGAACATAGCACCAGTTTGGTTGCTCAAATGTGCATTCAGAATATGTGCGGTGGTCATGCAACTGTCTATGGTACTGTAGTGAGTGTTGATAAGCGGCTCAAATGAAAATGTTGTCCCCCTGTCCATATTTACTAATGGCAGGCCTATCACTCAATAAAAGGGTAGTCTCCATTAAATATCTTCTGACCACCATTGACAAAATTGAATCGAGCCAATTAATAGGGGCTTTCCTGGACAAGAATAAATGTTGCTTTTTTTCATTTTGCACAAGATCAAAGACCTTCATATATCCCATTTCTGGTCAGGGCTTATATCATGGTGGATAATTGGATGTACCCATTCTGCAGTTGTTAGGCATTGCATAATTGAAGTTTAAGTAGTATTGGTGGTAGGAGTAGTTTTTTTCAGTGATTTCAGTATTCAATGAATTATCTTCTAAATCAGTGGTACGGCAGTGGTATCTGATAATGTTTATGTAGGCACAAACGTCGATTATTTGCTCCTTTTTTTGTATTTGTAATCCATAAAACAAATCACTGATAGGACCTTGATTTTGAAAATGTCTGTACTTTGGTGGCTCAGTGAGATCAGTTTTTCTGACTGTGTCTGTAGACAGAGCATGTAGTCTGTCAGGGTCCAGCCTATATGTCTGTTAATCAGTGTGTCTGCTGCTGTTATTCTCTGTGCAGTGGTGTGATAAGGGCTGCTGGGAGCTGATCTACAGCTAACCTTTGTGTTCAGTCTGTTTGTTTTTGATTGTGAGTTAGTCCTGCTGCAAGGACGAGACAATTGCACAGCTCTGACCTATTTGACCTCTGAGAGCACTGCATCCTGCCTACTTCTCTCTCCTCCTGTGTTTTCCTGGCTAACGCCATGAGTACTTACATTGGTGATGCATTTTTCATTACCAGTGTAAACGTGGGGGGAAGCATCACAGTGGAGCGAAATACATTCAGAGCCACTGATTCAAATTTGAGAAAGAATCCATACAATGAAACATTCAAGCAACACCATGTCTATTTTTTCTTAATTTTCTGACTTTCATGCAATATTGTTTTTTAACCCAATCTTACACTGTTTGCCGATCAATAATGGGCGCATCAGACGCCGAAATGCAGGGGTGAGAAAGGCTGACAGCATAGCAATGTCGCTCCATTTTAGCCTTTAGATCAGCCAGCATGTAATACAAAGTGACAGGCAAAGCCGACTCCAAAAATCAAAGCCTCCTTTAGCTTCCACATTCTGCGAATGGAACTATTTGAGTGGCTTAGAAAAACTTCAAAGCCAAGGAGAAGAGGACTTTTTTTAATTTCAGATAAGGCCCTGGAGCTGGATGTGAACTGCTGGAATTGTAGAAGTTCACATCTTAATCGACGTGACCAGCTGAATTGAGGAGCGAAGAACTCATCTTCCGAGTCCTGTTTTTCTTCCTCCTTGTTTTTTTTCTCCTCTTTTTTTAAATTTGTATCATCGAAAGATGTTGCCAAACCTCAGTGGGTAGAGACAGACTGAAGGAGAGAGTGCGTATTGATTTAAAAAGTGCTTTGGTTAGCGTAAAAAATACATTTACTTAGTTAAGCTGCAGTAGCATCATGAGCTCCATTGATTTCAGTGTGATGCTGTTGTCATTATCAGGTCAAGATAATCTCTCCTAAGTCAGCTTTCTTGCATGAGCAGTGAAGTCAGTGGGTTTCAGTGTATTGGACTTTTGACTCCCACTTGTTCAGCTGTCTTCATGTGTGGCTCTGTGTGTGTATGTGCACTGCTTGTTCTAACTCCCACTTATTTCTTTTCTGTTTGTACTGAAGGTCTGACTAAGGAACAAAGAGCACAGTCACACAAACACACACTGTCACGTTGTCACATAAATTAGCTTGGTGAAGCAGGTCTACCATACAGAAAGGGAGCAGCTCTGTAGTGGACTGACACTGTCTGACTTATTACTCAGGAGAAGGAATGTAAGCCTCACCATCCTCTCTGTTCAGATGTGTTTTCTTGGTTAAAATAGGACCAAAGAGTTGACTAGCAGCCTGTCACATAAATATTGCTGCATTCATGTGCTCTCATAGAGACTGTCGCTTTAATTTTATAAGGTGACCTTATTATGAGTGGGAGCATGTAGAACCTCCCATTATAAGTATTCTCAATCACATAGTCAGTTGTTTCTCCATGTATATCCTGGTATAAACACAACACAAGGAAGAAAACAGGCTTTAAGTTGCAATATAGGGGCTACTACCAGAAGACTAAAAGAAGAAAAAACAATAATGCGAGCAAATTAGTTGTAAAGGGCTGTTATACTTTTGAAGAGGAGCTGTAAGGCAGAAATTCAGACAATTTAACCATATTTTGCTGGAAAAACAACAACCAATCAATTTTCTCTCTCAGACTAATTTCATTGGACTCCAGTGATTATGGGCCAAGGGTTTAGCTAATTTCCTTTGTGAGAAAACAGCTCTTTGCTCTTTAAAGAAACTAATGGCATGGGCAAGCAGCCATACACAGACATTAGGCATAGTACAGTGAACAATGGGTAAATATTTATCCACTGTTTGGCCATGGATGGAGTGAAAGGTGGAACTCAGAGATATTTTCTAATGTCTGCATGGCACAACCACATTTACAGCGGGAACATTTAGTAAATGTTCATGAGAGATTTTATTAACATGTTCACAAACCTTTTTTATTCTTCCCGTGCAGTTTTTTGAATGGTTTTCAGTTGAAATTTCTTCTACAAAACAATGACATGATTTAGCAAGATTTGTCTACATTGTTTTATACATTATTCAACAAAATAGATATTGTGCAGAAAGGTTCTGAGTAATGTTAGCCAGTGTGATATAACACAACTGGAAAATACATTTATTTAGAGTGAAAAATGGATTTAACAAATGAAGCAACATTGCATTTGGATAGTGAAATGACATGCATGTATTTGATATGATAAAAAATTGTGTACACAGGATATCACTGCAATATTAGCTGTAAAGGTTTGCATCATAACAAAATAATCAGTTTATTGTGTATTAAAACAATGTGGAATGCTATGCTTTGAGTGAATAACCAATCTTGATTTTCGTAGCAGTTAATATTCTTTAGTCTTATAAATGAAATATTATCAAATGGTTTAGTTGACTTTACAAGAAATATTTGTGTACATAAAAATAGTCCGTCCTTGAACCATGTCTTTCATTAAAGTTTCAACTGTGAACTGTGCATTGTCTGTTTTTAATATATCAGTAAATTTTAAGAGTACTGACACATTTGTTGTTTGAGTTCGAGCTCTGCTTGTGAAAGACGTCACAGATGCTTGTGATCACATCACCAGAGTACTACAACACCAGTTGTTGAGTGTCATACAGTAACTAAGGTGAATGAAAACAGGTGCTCATTTGTCAATCCAATACGAAGGATTTATTTTACAAATAAAATATAGTTTGGTAAAGATTTCAAAGCATTATTACCCCATAATACAACCTGTTTTCATGTGGGGAGTTTTTAGGGTTTGCCGCCATGTTTTGCATCGCCTGCAGCTGCTTAGCTTGTTTCATTATGTCAAAGTGTAACAAAACAACCCTGTAGCAATCATAATCCTGTAGTCTGTGGCAGTCTTTGGAAACCCCAAAAGAAAATTCCATTCCTGTGCTTTCAAAGACAGGCTTTCACACTTCTGAGATGGCTGACTGAGTAGCTGCAGGGGGATGCCGGGAACCGACAGCAACCACACTACAAAGGAGAAATAATGCAGTCCTTTGGACGGACAGCAACAATGTTTACTTTGGAGCTGCAGCTGGAGACACAGAGGGATGTTCTTTAACCTTGATGTAATCACCTGGAGAGACAGAGCTTCTCACATGTCTCTAAAGTGAATTGTTGATTAGTCTGCATTCTCATGTGTTTAGATTCTGTTGTCCAAAGACTGTATAATCCTCAGCAATATATGCTACACTGAGAAACTGTGGTTGAGTATTCAAGAGGACTTAAGCGCTGTAGACTGACACTTCATCATCGAACTATTGTCAGTATCTAAGTTGCAGAGTTATGTATTAGATTTAAACATGGGGGGGTTTGATGCCTCTTTCCTAGGCCTGTTAAGATGAAAAGGTCAAAAATTATTATTCTTGTGTTCTGAAAGACCAGTGTCACTGTGGGTAGATAGCACTGCTGCTGTTGCACGTGTCCCTACATAATTTTGTGGATGCTGATAAACACTGGCTTTGAGGCGGCACATTTTATGCACAGATTAGCCTTCAGCACAACACATCAGCTGGCTGAGTGCATTTCTCTCAACCTGTCATCAAACAAATTTCTGCTGAAGGTTAAAAATCAAGCTGTCACAATAAAATGGCTGCATGTCATCTCTCTTAAGAAAAAAACATTTTTGATTCAAAGGATGGGTTATTACCGAGACATGCCACTATAAAAAAAAAATGACCATTTGTATTGCATCTATGCTGGCTAATGGCACTTTAATAGGCTGCAACTTAAGTTTGTTCACAATAAGGATGAAATCATGAAGCAGAAATTGTAAGAAGGTGTGTGTATGTGTGTGCATGTGCATGTTTGTGTACATGTACGTGTGCTTGTTATCCAGTTCAGCACTGTGACATGCACCACAGACATACACATCTATGTGCATTTTAGAGCTAGCAACTGACTTGTGTGTCTACTGTAGTTTTGAGATCATAAAATTGATTCTGTTCTCATGTTTCATGTGCATTACATATAAATAGCCAGACTGTGGTGACCCACAATATAGAGACATTCACTAAATGCTGCAGCCCCTTTAAGAACCTAACAGGAGAATGAGGAGGAGTACAGTAAGGTTACAGCTCTGGTGTTTCTCTCAGCAGAGTTCACAACTCTTAGTGAGAGTAAACAGACTCAACTCAAGTCCCTCAGTCTTGTCTGATAACTGCTTCCACATTGGTGCCCCCGAACGTGGACAGCAATCATGCTATCTGACAACGCGAACAACAACGTTTGAGCCGCCACTCTGGCAGTCAGTGGTGCTAACAGTGAGGCTGCTGTTCGTGCTAGCATCTACGCTGCGACAATCAAGTTATCGGAGTTCTGGCGGCAGAGCCCCCAGCTGTGGTTTCAGCACATCAAAGCCCAGTTTGAGCTGTCATGAAAAGCACTATATAAATGTAATGTATTATTATTATTATTATTATTATTGACACAAGATGTTACAAAGTACTTCCATGTGGTGGCAGGGGTTGATGCTCCGGCGACAGCCCGGATGATGGGGTTGCTGGAAGGTCCACCAGTTGTAGGCAAGTGCGACACACTCAAAACATTCCTTTTGAAACTTTACAAGCTGTCGGAGATCGAGAAGGCAGACTGGCTACTGTCACTCAACGGCCTTGGCAACGGAAAACCTTTTAATTAATGGAGAGGATGTGGGCTGTTTTGGGCTCTGCAGACCCTTCTTTCCTTTTCACCCATGTTTTCCTGTGACAGCCCCCTCTTTCCCCCACCAAAGACTACTGCATATTGACTGCTGAAGCAGACAGGATTTGCCTTACCAATC
>CAFUXE010000777.1:824068-840699 GCA_903364295.1 Serranus cabrilla | reverse complement strand
TGAGAATTATGTTGATTTAGATTATTCCCTCTAATGCATAACAAATTTCCCTGCTCCATGTATTCTTTGGTTTACTGCCCACAGCAGAGGGACGAGACTCAGTCTCCCCTGTGGGCATTTGGCTTGGTGAACCTATCTCAAGGGGTTCCTCTCCAGAGCTGACTCATAGTTGCAGTCTAGGCACTTCAATATCACAACAAGTTGTCTGAGACTCACCCAAGCCACTCACCACGTGGACTAACATTACAAATAAATATACGCTTATATGTTAGCATGCAACAGGATCATAGGATTGAGGCTGAAAAGAACACATCATACCCACATTTTAATTGTTACCCATCTTATGTCCTTCTGCTACCCCAACATCCTACTTCTCATGCACACTATTCCTGATGATGATTGTCTCTGTTTTATTACCCCCTAGGGTGTTAAGAGTGTAGGCAACTATACCAAGGGTCCAAGGATATGTTAAGCAGAGTGAGGCTTTACTACAGCATGCCCTGTCAGGGCACATAAGTTAAACCAGGAAAGAACATTTTATAGCCATGTGCAATATAACGAAATCTGTGAATAACTTTTGATGATTAGACCCCAAGAAGAAGTCAGATATATTAAGGAGTTAATGAAGGTGTAAGTAGAATTGGAAACACCCCGATGGTGTCTCAGCACTGGTGGTGGTTGTTATGATAAAGATATTACTGATGACTGGATGTGACAAGTTTATGGCCTCAAACAGAGTTACAATGTCATAAGGATTAGGCTTTTCATGACCATGACCAGGGCGCTGGTATAATGGCAAGAGATGTATGTGGTGGAGGAGGGATACCTACCAAAATTACATTGGAAGCTGCAGAGAGGAGAGGAGTTTCAAACTTAGATAGCAGGAGCATGATTGACAGATGAGATCCTGGCAAAAGCCATTTGGGTAAGAAAATAAACACCCATAATCGGCTGATTAGCAGAAATGACTGAGGGATGAGGGATGAATGGGAGAGAAATGATTGTGAATTAATGAGCGAAAAGTTAGATCTTCCTGATATAACAAAACACAATGTGGCACTATTATAGCAAGACAATGTGACAGAATATTGCCATAAGGCAAGATTCAAATAGCTAACAAGTGTTTACTTACAGGCTATTGTGAAATGATTATTGGTTAATATGGTAATGATATTTAAGCTATTTATTTATTTTGGCATCATAGTTTTTTACATGCATCACATACATCTAGACATGTTAGTCACCCAAATGGTTTGCTTATACCCATACTTAAAAAATGTTCATGTTCATGTCAAATTTTACCATTATCTAATACTTCAAACTACAGCTCTCAGTGTCATCATGGTTTCTACTTTGTATCATAAATCAGTTTTTCCATAGCTTTACACAAAGAATGACTGCACATTAGATAAAGCTCTGTAAGACTGGTCAAAGTTTGTTTCATTACTGGCAAAAGTCTTAGCTATCTTGAGTTGCAATTGTTCATTTGCCCTGTCACTGTACAGTTGGAATGATCTCCATTATAGTTCATAAGGTCAAACAGTGCTCTTTTTTGTATTCTTCACAAGAGCAGTCACAATTTTACAATTAATATATCTCCTTCCATCGACCATGTCTCTCCCTATCTCCTGGTGACTGCCAATATGCTAGGCACCTGGAGCTCTCTTGTAAGTAGAAAATACTGTCGGCCATTTCCCGAGTTAAGAAAGATGATAAATTGCTTTTACTCCAAAGTTTGAAAGTAGTAAAATATGTAATTCTGAGAATATGTGGCCAGTTAAGACTGATTTCCCACTCTAAAATGCTTATAAATATTATGGTCACTATCACTTGTAGACTTTTTACAGTACAATGAAACATCACTGCCGGACATGATGGTTATTATGTTTTCACATTTCATGCAACAGAAGTGATTTCAGTTACAATTATCTCTGGGAAAACAAAACTGAATGCTTCTTTTTCTCTTCCTGGCAGAACTTTCCCAAAACATTTGCAGAAAGCAGAAAAAAACAACATCCCAGCTCACAAAAGCCTATTCTGATATGAAAATTGGAGTTAATGTATAGATATGATCAAGGACCAACAGCTTAGCTGTGCACGTGGAGAAGTGATACTGCAGCTTTTCAGAGAACTGCAAGGTCAATTAATTGCTTCTTATTCAGGCCATCGATTCCATAAAGTGGTTTGGCTGAAAAGGCAATTTCAGAAACCTATCCTGACAGTTAACTTTGGCTCAACCTTCAAGGCAATTTAGAACTGTTTAACATGTGTCAATAGGAAATATTTATCTTCATATGAGTTAATTGTGTGATGCAAGAAATCAATATTTGTGACTTATAGTCTTTCCCTCCTGTGTATGTATTCAGGGACAATAAAATCACTGGAGGAAGGCGCTTTCTCTCTCTGACACATTCTCAACAGTCTCCGTATTATATTGGTGGGAACGCTGGAGGCATTCCAACCTCCTGTTATTCCACTTCGAAAAGGTTTATTTCATATAATGTTTTTGGGTGCATATTTGGATGATTATCTCAATTGTTCATCGTAGAAGCCTTACATCAACATAGCTTAATTAGGACATTTGTGGGTTTTCCAATTCATATCTTCAATAATCGAATTGGTGGAAGCGGAAGTTTTTTCTTGGTCCTGTCGCTCATGGTGGATTCTGTTGAGTTTCTTCTCTGTAAATACCTATTTTAAAGAGTAAGGTCTAGGAGTCTAAGGAGTAAGGTCCTGCTCTGCATGAAAAGTGCCTTGAGATAACGTTTGTTGTGAAATGGCGCTATACAAATAAAATTGAATTGAATTTAAATTTACATTAGTACTCTTCTGGTGTATTGCTCTTAAGCTGTTTTGGGGAGTTATGTTTCTGCATACTGCTATTGTGTTTTATCACCAGTTATTCAATCATGACCCAGCACTTTTAGACATTTACATCCATTTCTCTCCATTTCCGACTGCTGTATAGCTCTTCATCTGTTTCTGGGATCTCCATCGCAAAATACTTCTATTGTATTTTATCACCAGCTATCTCCATGCATGATTCAGCACTTTTAGACAACTTCCTACATGTACATCGGTTTCTCTCCATTTCTGACTTGTGTATTCCTCTTTCTTTCTGGTACCTCTGTTTCTGTATAGTGCTATTATGTTCTATCACAAGTTCTCAACAACTAAAACTATCTATTTTTGACTGGTATTTTGCTCTTAAGTTGTTTTGGGACCTTTACGTAGTACTATTGTGTGTGATCACCAGCTCTACTCAACCATGATTCAGTACTTTTCCTACTACTTTAACTTTATCTTGTTGGAGAATTGTATTGTAGAATGTTAGGAAATCTGTATTCATTAGAGATGACCTAGGTTTTTGTAAGTACACTGGTCACACAACATTCTCAGTAAAAGTAGGGGCAGACACAGTGTTCAATAAACAGGATAGGCAAGAAAACTAAGATAAGAGTTTGACTCATTCAGAATAATTTGTGGAGTTGCAAGACCACCAGAATCAGAGCAAATCCAGGAAGTTAAGGGCAAGCAAGCCAATCACAAGATTTTACACACAAACATTAGAAGTATAAAAAGAAGCTGAGCAAAGTTAGACGGAGCTTTTTCTACCAAATTGAGGGTCTGTACTGTGGCAATTGAACCTGTATTTTTAATGCTTTTGATTAAATCCTGCACAAGGCTGAATGAAGAACTTCTGTTGTCATCCAAGTTTCGCTAAGATTTTCCCTCAATAAGCTTTCACCTTGAAGCCACCATTGTAGCGTTAGCTCCCTAATTAACTTAAAGAAATTCCAAATCTTTTGCACATTATAGGTATTATTCAACTTTTCATTA
This sequence comes from Serranus cabrilla, assembly GCA_903364295.1. Lineage (NCBI taxonomy): Eukaryota > Metazoa > Chordata > Actinopteri > Perciformes > Serranidae > Serranus > Serranus cabrilla. The sequence goes on along the minus strand of CAFUXE010000777.1, from coordinate 836,859 downwards.
CATTCAAATTAATTCCACCCAATCACAAATTTTCACCTATTCCTACTTCAACTTCTTCTGACACATTACCAACATGGAAGTGTGGTGTCAGCTATCAGCATAATAATAATAATAATAATTGGGCCACACGGTGATGTAGTGGTTAGCACTCTTGCCTCACAGCAAGAGGGTTGCGGGTTCGATCCCCGCCCTCGGCCCTTCTGTGTGGAGTTTGCATGTTCTTCCTGTGTGTGTGGGTTCTCTCCGGGTACTCCGGCTTCCTCCCAAAGTCCAAAAACATGCAGCTCAGGTTAATCGGTGACTCTAAATTGCCCGTAGGTGTGAGTGAGAGTGTGAATGGTTGTCTGTCTATATGTGTCAGCCCTGCGACAGACTGGCGTCCTACGCCCAATGCAGCTGGGATCGGCTCCAGCCCCCCGTGACCCGGGTTGACCCGGATAAGCGGATATAGAAGATGAATGAATGAATGATTAATAATAATTATTATTATTATTATCATTATTATTATTATTATAAATTTCATTTGATGGTGCCTATCATGACAAGGTCACCTTACAGTAGGATAAAAACAACATGGTCAACATTATTAAAAATCTTTGCATGCATGCATCTTGGATGCATTTAAAAAAATCCAATGCAAACCTACGATTAGCCATAATTTCATCCTGTCCCTTTCCAACAGATGTAATATATGAACACTGCAATGTAAGGTTGTTTTGAATTAAATTATAATAATTAAATGTACACTACATGAACTACATTCATGCTTTTTTATTAGGTTTTTATTTGTGTCAGGCTTATCATGACTCCTCAAGCATCTCCTTCTGCTTCTTCCTCTTCCTCAGTCCAAGGCGGTGTCGGATCTTTTTCCATGCTGAGGGTTTCTTTTTGTTTTGCTCAACATTTTCCTCACAGTCATGGGTCTCTGCTGCCACGTCAACATCCGGTAATTGGAAGCAGTCCTCCTTGTTGTCCTGCTCCCTGTTCTTGTCCTGGTTTCTGAGCTGGGTAAGTTCAGCTCGGAGGCCCTGGCTGACCTCCTGCTCTGTCCAGAGCTTGGAGACCAGCTCCTGGTTGGTTGAGGCCTGTGACTCTTTCAGATCCTCCAGCTCTTTGAAAAACCACTTCTCTTTCTCAGAGGTGTTCTTCTTCAGCGTCTGGATCTCCTCCTTCATCTGCTGAACCAGAGTGTCCTTCTCAGCCATCTGCTGCCTCATGGCCTCCAGGTCCTCTGTCATCCTTTGAGCGTCTTTCTGAAGGCTGTCACTCTTCTCCCTTTCAGACTTGAGCTCAGCTTCATTACTCAGATTGTTCTGCTGTGAAGCTTTTAGCTGATCAAGTTCCTGCTGAAGAGCTGCAGACATTACTTGGCTGATGATGTTCACCACTTGGAGGTCCTCATGAGCTTTTTGAAGCACCATCTTCTTTTTTGTTTTAATGTCCTCCAGCTCTTTGAAAAACCACTTCTCTTTCTCAGAGGTGTTCTTCTTCAGCGTCTGGATCTCCTCCTTCATCTGCTGAACCAGAGTCTCCCTCTCAGCCATCTGCTGCCTCATGGCCTCCAGGTCTGCTGACATCCTTTGAGCGTCTCTCTGAAGGCTGTCACTCTTCTCCCTTTCAGACTTGAGCTCAGCTTCATTACTCAGATTGTTCTGCTGTGAAGCTTTTAGCTGATCAAGTTCCTGCTGAAGAGCTGCAGACTTTTCTTGGCTGAGGATGTACACCACTCTGAGGTCTTCATGAGCTTTTTGAAGCTCCTTCTTCTTCTTTGTTTTAATGTTGTTTCGGACCTCAGTGGCTAACATCATTTTTTTCAGGGTCTCTGGGTCACTGAGTTCCTTCAGCCTGTCCAGTTCTTTGCGTGCGTCCTTCTCTTTGTTGATGAACATTTCTTTAATGTTCTTCTGACGAGCCAGCTGTTGTTTGGTGTCGTCCAGTTCTCTGCTGAGCTGCATTCTGGTGTTATACTCCCAGTAGTTTTTAGCACGCTCATGCTCCAACAAATGATTCAGCTCTCTCACTTGGTCCTGAAGGGTGTAGGGGCCACAAGGCCTCCTGTTGTACATCCTCCGGTCCATTTGTAGCTGGTAGATTCTCAAGATGTCTTATGTAGATGCAGTCTGTCACTGATGAACAGCTCTGTCAATCTGTAGTTTGTGTCAGTTCAAAGTTTGAGCTCTCTCACAATGATGTGTCTCTCTCAGAAGCTTGCCTAATACTGACTCAGGACACACATTTTCCTTAGAATGTGAATGTGACCTGATGATGTCATAAATGGTCACAATTCTGGCATAGAACTCAGAACATTCCATGAATCCATTCACTTTGACTCATGTTCATGCATTCAAATTCAAATGCAAAACAACTTTTAAAGAAACCCACAAAAACAAGCAATGGGAAAATGGCCCAGGTTAAAAAATACCAAAGTTCCCCTTTAGGATCAGGCAATGAAACATATTGCTCCACCATTAGAACCCTCTCTGAACACCATCATGACATTATCATATAGTCTTGTGTTATTGTAAGCATTGTCAGTCTACAGCTGGGCACTGTAGTTTGTAGTAAATGTTACTCAAACTACTCTTGTTGGGGACTAATTTCAACCATTGATTAAAACACATTTGATTTAGTGGGTATCTATGGTAGCAGGACTTTGGATGTGGGATTGACTCAAAACTAATTACAGTGTGTGCTTTCATGGTAGTGAATGAACATGTCATCCAACAGCGTGGCTCACTGCTGTGTTTTTAATTGTCGGACATAGACTGTATAAATAATGTAGGACTTGTCTTCAAACTGTACATAAGTCAAAATATCTTGGATATGGCCACTGTCATCTACCACTGGTGACATTATTTGGAAGCAAAGTCTGCGCAGTAGTGAGTTCCTGGTTAAGAATGGAGGTCCTACCCCTACACCTGCCCGACCACTCGCAAGTTAATAACAGGTGTCAATCATGAGGTTACACTCCCGTTTTGTAGAATCAAATCTAAAACCAAACTTATAAGCACTTGGTCATGCATAAGCCTAAAATGACACTGACATTTGTTGTTAGTTTGGCCCAAGTCCCATCCACTAACATGGAAATACGGCACATAGTGCAGCCAGCCATCAGGGAAAAAATTAGTTGGCTTCACTTTTGAGAAGTTCCCAGACCGTCCATCTTTAAATGAGAAAGAAATTATAGAAGTCTACTGATTATAATGAAATAGACATGACAGTAGTGAATAGGGTTATTGATCAAATTTCAAAACCACTAACACACATCTGCAACTTGTCTTTCCAAGCCGGTAAATTTCCAAGCAACATGAAAATAGCAAAGGTCATACCACTGTACAAAACAGGGAACAGACACCACTTCACAAATTACCGACCTGTTTCTTTACTTCCACAATTCTCCAAAATTCTGGAAAAGGTTATTAATGACAGACTAGAAAAATTCATTGATAGGCACAATTTACTCAACGATAGTCAATACGGGTTCAGACCAAACAATTCAACGTCATTGGCATTGATAGATTCACTTAAGGAAATCACGAACTCCATTGACCATAAAAACATGCAGTTGGGGTATTTCTGGACCTCAAAAAAGCATTTGACAATATCAACCATGAAATAGTGATTAATAAACTGGAGAGATATGGCATTAGAGGCATAGTATTGCAATGGGTCGGAAGCTATCTAATTGGCAGGCAGCAATTTGTAAAGCTGGGAGAGTTTTCATCAACGTGTTTGGACATTGCTTGTGGCGTCCCCCAGGGGTCAGTGTTGGGCCCTAAACTGTTCATTTTGTATATTAATGACATGTGTAATGTATCAAAAAAATTTAAATTAGTGTTATTTGCTGATGATGCAAATGCTTTTGTTCATTTGTACTCATGGTTCATGAGTAAACAGACCAAACAATTCAACTTGTACTCATGGTTCATGAGTACAAGTATCTTGGGGTGACAATAGATGACAGAATCAGCTGGAAAACTCACGTAAATCGCTAACAGTTAGCAACGTTTTAATAACGTCATCGTTCCACTATAGTGGATTAATTTTAAGCTATTTATATAAAGTTTATGATTATTAGCTAACCAAAAGGAAATAACAGTTAAATAGCTAATACACGTTAGCTAATGTTGGCTTGTTAGGGACATTGCCAAACCCATTTAGCATTTTGCCATCACTGTCGTCCTATATTTAATGTTTTCCACATGTGGACATATGCAGTTAACGTCAGAAACAAAGGTAACTAACACTTGAAAAAGTTTACCTTGTGTTATAGACGTTTCTTGAGGATGGGCGTGTAGTGTAGTGTCCTCGGTCGTCAGTCAGATCCACCCACAGATCCACCTCTCCCTCCTCCCCAGTTCAAATATGGTCTACCTCCAGTTTCTGCAACCAAGATGGCGAGATTCAAAAAGAAAGATGGCGACGAGTGTAACTCTGAACTCGATACCTCAAACGAGCAGTCCACAAACCAATGGGTGACGTCACAGTGAATATGTCCATTTATTATACAGTCTATGGTGTCAATGCTGCTATTTAAGATCAACCTGCATAACTGCGCCCAGTAGTCAGGGTCAGACTGACCAATGAGACATTCTTTTTAAGTCCAGAATGGTTGTCCCACTGACCCTGTCTGTTTACTAGCTCGCCTGAATGAATAAAGAGTAGGAACAAAAAATGTTGTCCAAAAGCATACTCTTTGACCAATTACATGACCCCATTACATGTTCCTCAGCTTGCAAAGGCATGTTATCCCTTCACAGATATACAAACAATAATTACCTCAATCCCACTTCTCCCTTCGTGTGTTGGTTGATGACAGGAAAAGATGACAAGGATGCATAATTTCAGGTCTTAATATGCCAATTGATTTATTAATTACAGAGAGTCGAAATGTGCAACGGAGATCTCTGGGCCTCATGTCAGCTGTACCTATCAGAGCAGACAACCCCTGTGTCCTGCAGGCAGTCTGAGAATTGGTCTCCTGGTCTGACTCCTCCCAGGAAACCGGTCTCACAAACACTGACATAGCCGTAAAATTATTCATGCATGTTGGGGGTTAAGCAAGGAAATCAGCTCTGTGATTGTAGCTCTGACCATACAATCATTTAACTGAGGGAGATGAGCAGAACAAAGAACAAAGTGAGGTTAGAGGCCTCAAAGCCTCAGCTCCAACTCCTGATAACAAACTTTACAGCTACATGTGATTTACAAGCCTGAGAAGAAAGTGCTGGTGACCAAACTGCAGATGAGAGAATGAGAAGGAGCAGAGCACTTAGTTAAAGAACAGAGAAACATTCTTCTAAGCCTGATATTTACCTTGTATATTGTAATCAGTATTTATATGTGCATCTTACAGACTTATGTACAATAAATTCTAACAGAACCAGGATCGGTAAAGGAGCTGACGGTGTGAGGAGCTGCCTTATAAATCAGACACTGAATACATACAACAGATGGCAGTTGAAAACCACAGCACACATTTGCTATGACATGTTATCAGTGTCATTTGTCAGTTAGAAAGCAAAAGATGATATTTTTGCATTTTATATTTTCTAAAGGTATGCATTTTGTACACATAGATTGAATATAGTTTAATAGATTCAATACTTTGACTTGATTTCTGACCTTTAAAAAATGGTAGATTTGTTTTAGCTGGTTTGATGTAGATGAAAAGAGGCCTAAGTAACATGCTGTGCATCTTGCTTTGAGTTTGATGATTTTCTAGGCTTTGACATCCTTTGTGAGACTTAATTATCTTCCTCACTTATTCATTTGTCTAAAGATAGCCTGTCTGACTTTCCATTATTGTGCTTTTCTTGCATCTTGTGTTCCTCACTTTGTCTCTGGCTATACCGTGAACACTGACTATGTCACAGTGACTAGTACTGCTCTGACAGACAGTAAGTAGGTAGCAGGGAAATAGCTGCGGCATAGTTTAGAGGTCACTCGTAACAATAAATGTGTTTACTGTCAATGACGGTTTCTCTCGTGCATAGATAGCAGCTCTGCCTTTGTTCCTACATTATTGTATAGTGTTTGGATAATATGCGGAGGCAGAGAATTACACATATGTGTACACAATCTGAAATCATGTTCCCGTTCAAAATACAGCTGTTACACGTGAGGAGGCATTACACATAAAAGCAGCCCATTTGCACACTGTTAGTTCAGCATTCTGACACTCTCCTTGCCCAAAGAAGTGAAGAGCGAGGGGGTGGGAGGAAAAGACAGATTGGAAATAATAGAAAAGATATGACTGACCAACCGGGGGAGGGAAAGAAGTACAGTCAGAGAAATGGGGATGAGATACTGTAGAGAGGAAGAGAGAGAGCAATGAAGCAGTGGCTGCAAAACGGTTTGCTTGAGAGTGCCTTTTAATCAGCAGAGAAAGCACCGGTGAATTGGATAAAATGTTATCTGGGAGCTGGAAAAGTGGAGGTGGAATTTATGGTACATTATGTTCCCACTATAAACAAGTGCTCCACGAATTTTAGCTCACAGACACCATTCATCACACAGCTCAAAGCACTCCTTTCTTTTTCTTTGCTTTTGCACACAGGCTGGAACTGTGCCCAGACTGATTTGGTGCTCTACACGCATAGAAACGCTACAAAAAAGTTAGAGGCAGAGAAAAGCACTTTTTCATTGTTCTACACTGAATCTATATTTCTCTTCTTTATCTGTGATAACCACATTGTATGTTTTGTCTGAGTGGAGAGTTGTCCAAACACTCAAATGCACACACTTTTATGAAGAAGCAAAGTGAGGACATCTTGAGAGTCGCATCTTAAGACAAATATGTACATTTTCTTCATTGTATATTTATGTTATGTTTTACAATGAGTTCTGCCTGTTTAGAGCAAGGGTGTCAATCAACTCTATATGGGTATGAGGAGATGGTTCTTGAGCCTGATGAGTTGTAATGCCTGAATAACTTCTCATTGACTGAGGGGCACATTGCCAATTGAAAGCACAACAATGCATTTGTTTTCAAGATGAAGGCCCATTTGGACAGCTAGTCCTTGTTCAATATGTCTGATGAATAATAAGCCATGCTCCTCTGTTGCAAGACTAATTGTTCAGTATTTTAGCCAGTACCAAATAACAGGAGGTGACTGGAAATATCTGTTTTTAACATTCCAACAGTCAGAATTTGATTTGAACTTGTTAAACCTCACTTGATTGAAATGATTTAGGCAACATAACTCAATTGTTTCCTGCACCTAATAAAACCTTGGTGAGGACAGTGAGGAGCAGCACAGAAAATTAAAACACCTCTTCAATGTCAATACATGCTGGACACTGTTCATCTACTCTTTTCCATATTTGAAAAACCTCACTGATGTCTTATGTCCTTCATCCTAAGAAAAAGTTCAGTCCTTAAACCTTTTAATAAAATAACGAATGAAAGGTTTTTCCAGTCTGCTGCAGATTATCTCAGTGTATTGACTCATCACTGTTAAGCCTGAGGACCAGTCGAATCTGCCGATCTCATGTGTTATTTGCCCTGGCAGATGCTTTGGTCACTCTACTGTTAAGATAGATTTCCACCATTTGTGGCCCCAGGTGGGCCAATCACAATCGTTTATCTCAGATGAGCAGGGCTGGTTCTATGAAGGTCTAAAAACATGTATTGCACCCTCAGTTTAATATTTTGCACCCTCGCCAAATTTTGAATAGTAAATAATATAATGTTGATAATTGAATGCTAATAATGTCATTTAAAGAAATTTAATTGAACAAATACCTTACACTACCCGCCAAATTGTCAAATAATATAATGTGCCTTAGTTGTATACGCATCACTGTCATAAATAGTGCTACATCAGGTGATCCTGCTAGGGAGCATAATGCAAACTGTTGCTGAAAAGGAGCAACACACCATTTTTTAATTACTACTGTAGTACTAAAACAGATGTATGATCATCCAAAGACTGAAACAGAACTCTCTGTGACAGAAATGTCTCTAGATACATCAGGACTGGATTAAGAATGTGTGCACAAAATCTTGGAGGCCCTCACACTTAGGCTGTACATCTTTAGCATACTATCTGTTGGAAACACATGTATCCTACACAGTGTTGTTTTCGTCAACGATGACGAAATTATTTCCTTGACGCCCCTTTTTTTCATGACGATAACGAGACGATGACGAGCTAAACATGGATCTTTGATGACGAAAACATGACGACTTGTGTGTGTGAGTTTTCGTTGACGAGACGAGACCGGACGAAAATGTTAGTGGCTGGTCTGTCAGACGTTTAAAATGCATGACATGTCTCTGCCTATTGTGCTGTAATCTGTCAGTCAAACGCTAAAACGTATCAGCCATGCCGCTGAATCCTAACTTTGTTTGGTCACGCCCACCACCTGGCATGCAGCGCGCATTCTGCACAACACACCGATGGATCATAGCAGCAGCGTCAACAAAGGGGCTTGGTGGTCGGAAACGACGAAATGACATATGGACATACTTTGAAATTCACAACTTTTGAGTGACACTCTTTCTGATGAAGTAGGGCATCAATTCATGAAAAAAGTATAAATTGAACTATAGACATAAAAGGTTTCTGCCCAACAGCAATGAAGAACAGCACAGCTGCATTGCATCTATTCAGTTCAATTCAATCCAATTCACCATCAATAGTCTAGGCTAGAGCTATCAGTCTGGTAAGGAATCTGGTTAATATGCAAAAGCGTTAAGGTTAACTGTTGTTTTATGAATTGCAACACTTGATACAACCTGTCAACCTTGATTCCAATTTCCAATACTCACTGACATAATTTAGTTTGTTAAAAGACTAATATTTTTTTTTTTTTTAACTAAAACTGACTAAAACCAGACTAAAACCTTTTTGAGTTTTCGTCGACTAAAACTGGACTAAAACCTTTTTGATTTTTCGTCGACTAAAACTGGACTAAAACTATCACACAAAGTAATGACTAAAATGTGACTAAAACTAATCACCATTTTCGTCCAAAAGACTAAGACTAAAACTAAGATGGCTGCCAAAAACAACACTGATCCTACACAGGATTAACTCTGACAGGCTACAGTCCATGATCTCATACAAAAGGATGATATAAACACCAGTAGATATACAAGATTTCCTGCACGTGATTGCAACAATATCAAGGTTGCATATATTATAGCTCAATGGCATACACAAGCACCTCAACACAGTGTTATGATTTAGATCAATATGATCACACATTAATGCTCTCACACACTGCCCAGTGTAGATAGGCCTAAGTAGACTGATAGCAAACCATATTGTGTATGTGTACATGCAATCATACAGAATTTCCATCATATAATACATCCTGGCATAGAGAAGCAAATATACATCAACCTACTGTTTTCCAAAAACAACCAATGTAAAGAACATCTCAGTGTATAAACACAACCCCTTGGAGACAATAAAAAAATGACCAAATTAAGAAAGGCCATGGTTTGTCAATACAGTATTATGAGACACATTTTCATTATATGCCACAGCTGCTTCAGATGTTTATGAACAATTTTATGAATGAATATGAGTTGCCACTAAAACAGTGACATGATGTCAATTACCCACAAAGTCATGATAACCATAAAAACCACAGCGAGTACAGTGTTTTTACTAGGGCTGGGTATCACCACTGATTTTGTAAATTAATTTGATTCCGATTCACAAGGCCCCGATCCAATTTGATTCAATATTGATTCATTTCGAAATATTTAAAGGTCCCATATTATGAAAATCGTGTTTTTTCTGGCCTTTGCATATATTCTTTAGTCATCCTTCAGCCAACCAAACCATGAAAGGCTGGAAAAACTGAAGCCTCTCCATTGTTGAGCTTTGTTAGCATCTCAGAGACCCATTGGACATGTTTAAAAGAAGGTAAAACTTGCATTATATGGGACCTTTAAGTTACTTACTCTGTTTCAATGATGAAGAGATTCTCGGGGAACGAATGCTTTAAATCTGACAAGGAAGCCTTCCTACCACCAGGCACATTATTGTAAAGGTTTAGGTCAGGGGCCGGCAACCCAAAATGTTCAAAGAGCCATATTGGACCAAAAAACAAAAAAACAAATCTGTCTGGAGCCGCAAAGATTTAAAAGCATTATATAAGCCTTATATGAAGGCAACACAGGCTGTAAGTGTATATTAACTATATTAGCCTACTATCAAAATGACTAAATACATAATGAGAATTTATGATTAAATGTTTATTTTCCCTGCAGCGCATCCTGGAGATAATGGCTCACCACGTGACTACTCTGCTGTACGATATTTGGTACTTTAAGGTTAACTTCCATTACAATATTAATGTATTATGTTTTGTTGTCCCCCTGTGTTTGGCCTTTCAGAGGTATTAATTCGATCATTTCTTCTTGCGGCCCATCAGAGTTCACATACCTGCATAACAGCGCCATCTGTTCGATATCGATCACGTCACGCGACTCATCACAGGCAATTGAGTACGCTGGAGCTGAATTCATGTCCTTGATTTGCCGATTGGTGATGTCGTCTGCCACTTTAATGGTCCTTTCTTTCACCGTCTTTGCGGAGAAAGGCATGTCTTTAATTTTCTGGATTATCTCGGTTTTGTTTTTGAAGTCTGAAAATAGTTGCTCTGATATTTTGATGAATGAATCCTTCATGTAATCACCATCCGTGACTTGTTTTCCACGCTTTATTATCTCTCGGGTTGCAACAAAACTTGCAGTAGTGGAGTTTGGAGATGCAATCCACTTCTTAAATCTACGTTTGCGCTCCTCTAATTTCTCCAGAAGTACTGCAATCGCACCTTTTCTCTCACTCCCAATTTGGTAGTCTCTTTTTCCCTTTGGGATCTATGGCCCTCGACACATCCGCCGGTTTGTTTACAACAGCCACCTGCCTGGCACGGTGCCGGCGTCGCGCTGAAAACGTGTGTCGCAGGCTATGACGCAAGTCTTCGTTGACAGAAATGTTGAAATTTAATATTTATTATGCACATTTTTACAGCATTGTAAAACGTTAAGAATGTTTGTCCTCCTACAGAAACCATATTAAAATAAAAAAATTGTCCCCCCATCCATTTTCAAACATTTTTGAAGAGGCTCCAGGGAGCCGCTAGGGGGGCGCTAAAGAGCCGCATGCGGCTCTAGAGCCGCGGGTTGCCTATGTTATCAAAAATATTATGGTGAAACATATAAAATGACCCCAGAGCAGTTAGATTACTGCACTTTTATTCAGCAAGATGGCTGCATCAGTCAACACAATACAGTGCAACAAACTCTCTGAGAAGTAAATGTTGTGAGCACAAAGAAAACATCAGACTGAGCCCTGAGAGAGAACAACCCTTAAATGTTACAAAGAAATCCAGCATATTAAACATTTAAATGTAGATCTATCTTCAGGAACAACGTAAGTGTTTTAATTGAATAACAAGAGGGGAGGGTGCAAAATATTAAATCGAGGGTGCAATACATGTTTTTAGACCTTCATAGAACCAGCCCTGCTCATCTGAGATAAACGATTGTGATTGGCCCACCTGGGGCCACAAAGGGTGGAAATCTATCACAGCTAACGACAGTGTTATGGATACACACGGTGAACACAGTATCAGCACCATGACCAAAAGAGACACAAATCAAGTAAACAAGCTCTCTTGCCTTTTAAACAAACATTTTTGGAGGGGACATGTGGCATAACTAAACAATAAAAATGTTTCCAAAAAATCTGGACATTTAAATGGTTAAGTCGATGAAACTAAAGCCCCTTCATTAACTGTGTTCTCATTTCTTTGAGACTTTGAGGTTTTTCTGCAAGAAAAGGCATTGATCTACATGTACGTCTACATGAGTGAGGCAACTCCTTTGAGCTGTAACAATGTTCCCAGCTGTAGAGAAAACTCTCTCAGAAGGGACACTGGTTCCAGGTATGCAAAGTTACCGCTTTGCTTGGTGAGCCAAAAGGGGATACTCCCCTGCATGCACCCTCCACCAGGTCGGTGGATCTTCGGAGGGTGGAATAGGTTTTACTTCCCTAAACGCTTCACTTCGTCATGTGTCATATCAGCCCGGGTCTTCACTGTTACAGTAGGTTCGGATGTGTAGGCTCTCCCAACCAATGGCTGTGGCTCAGTAGGTATAGTGGTCGCTGGCCTCTTGAGCGGGCGGCTCGGGTCGGAGTCCGGCTCGGAGCCCTTTCCCGCATGTCTTCCCCAATGTCTCCCCCCTTCACACTATGCACTACTACTGTCAAATAAAGCTGAAAAATGGCCAAAAAAAATATCTTTTAAAAAAAGAGTGGTCGCACACTGAGCAGAAGGTCGATGGTCTGATCCTTGACCATGGCAGCCTACATTGGGCAAGATACTAAACCCCAAATTGCTCCCAATGCTGTGTTCATCAGTGTTTGTATTCCTGACCGTGGCACCGTGTAGGGTAACCTCGGCCACCAGTATGAATGAGCACAGACTGTAGTGTAAAATCGCTTTGAGTGGTCGCAAGGCTAGAAAAGCGCTAAATACGTGCTGTCCATTTACCATACCAATGCTGACTCCTTTGACCTTTTTGGTGGAGTAGGTGGCGTGCACAGACTTTTTGAAGGGCAGGCGCGAAACGGAAAAAAAAGGGCATATACAGCACGCAATACAGTCAGAGCTACTGGAGGGGCTGCCACTCCCTGTTCTAGAGTAAATTACATATTGTAAATGGTCTGCTCAAGGCAGGAAGGAGGAAGGTGGATATGTCAAGGAAGTAGGAATCCATGTTGTTACCTGATGTCAACCTGCATAACAGCATCTGAAGTAGC
>CAFUXE010000777.1:803907-814567 GCA_903364295.1 Serranus cabrilla | reverse complement strand
AACTTAAGCTAGTGTTAACCACAGACCTAATTTTAGGCATTTTATCGAAATCCATTTTAAATCCTCATTGAGTGAAAATTCAGCGTGCAGTTGCTTAGCCCCTTCAGAGCACTCTCATATTATTATTTACAAAAGTGTGTGTCCACTGTTGGCTCAGGAGATGTAGTTTCCATTGACAAAGGCAGAACAAATCTGCCTCCGCCCTGATCTATGTAGAGCAGAAATATAAGTGCAAAATGCCACTCCCTTCACTCAGCCACTTTATAGCTGTACTAGCCACTTTATTTCCTATAATAAAGTTCCACTTAAAGCAGCACGAAAATGACATTGCCATTACTGAGCTCCCACTGCTGCTATCAGGACGAAATGTTGAAAAAGCCCAGCTAATTAATCAGAGAGAATTACAAGTTTTGCACATTCAGACAGCTCTCTTTGAGAAAACGGGCTGGGGGACATTGAATGAAATAGCTTTTTTTTTAAAAACTGAGGATCTCTATCAGTTCAACAAAGAGTCCTGTCTGCTGTCTGTCACCATGTTTTTGGTAAACAGGAAGTGTGTTTTAAACTAGGAAATGGACAAAAAGGAAAAGGACAGCTCAATGTCCACAGTGATGGATTAAATTGTGTGCTGTGTAGTGCAACATGACAACAAAATATGGGTAATCATATTCATCCTTGATATGGTCATCATCAAGATGGATCATTTCCCCCTCCCTGTGCTGCTTAGCAGTTATTGTCAGGTTGTTTACAACACATTCAAATATTTCAGCTTATAGACAAACAAAATTATGCATCTATGCAACTGCTTTCATGTACAGGGGCTTTCTTGCAAAAATGACCCTTTGGCTTCAATGATGCCCTTTTACCCCTGTTCTCTATGCAGCAATTGTTTTACCATGTTATCTATCAGGACTTATGTATGTACACAACCTCATGCCTACGGGGTGGCATCAAGGGCCTTCGGAATACCTCGCTCCACAGTGGCTGACATTGTCCACAGGATGGCTGGAAAGATCCTTGGCCTGAAGAACAGGATCATACAGTTTCCCCTAAGAAAGGGGTGTCAAACTGATCCAGTAAAGGGCCGAGTGGCTGCAGGTTTTTGTTCCAACCAAGCAGGAGCACAGGTGATACTGATAACTAATCAACCCCTGTTCTAGATGACAAAAAAACAAACTATAGTATGTCCAAAATTGGTCATAGTTTAATTCACCCAAAAATGCCTAAAAATGCTGTTGGACCTGGGTAATAGTATACTGGAAAAAAAAATGGCATACTATATTAGATTTAAAAATGTCAAAGGAAAAACAACTTATTATAGGATGTCCAAGTGTTTATTTTTGTCAAAAAAATTATCATTCTGTAAAATGCTTAGAAATGCTGAAATTGGCTCAAACTGATCCAGTAAAGGGCCGAGTGGCTGCAGGTTTTTGTTACAACCAAGCAGGAGCACAGGTGATACTGATAATTAATCAACTGAGTGAAGACAGTTCAGGTGATTGAATGATTGGATTCAGGTGTGTTTCTTCTTGGTTGGAACAAAAACCTGCAGCCCCTCGGCCCCTTACTGGATCAGTTTGACACCCCTGCCCTAAGAGAAGAACTCCCAAGAATAGGGGAAGGCTTTCAATGCTTGGGTGGATCTGCAGCGTTTGCCAGGGTGGTGGGGAGTATTGACGGAGGATCAAGTGTCCAAATGTTGATACCCAGTGCTACTACAATAAAAAATTATTTTATTCAATACACATGCAAGCAATTTGTGATGACAAATGTCAATTCACTACACTACTACTGATTACACACCAACTATCTTAGCGCTGTCCTGATCATGTACGCAAGACGGCCATCATCCCAGAGTGTCAATCAAAACACAGGAAGTCAACACGCAGCAAAACAAAGTTACCCCATAGGCCTGCAGGAAACACGCACTAACAGTGGAAACCCTATTGCTTGTACAAAAACATATTTTTGGGTGAGCAAACTGCCCTGCAGAGACAGAAATGGCCTACCAGCACATTTAACACTGTCACACTGATATCATAACCCTCACTGTCTGAAAGCTAGTCCATTTATCACCTCCAAATCTATCAACAACTGATCACACTGGCACAGATAACAGCAAATCAGTTTCACAACAATAACAAGACTGACCAACATGTAATTATGAGAAGGCACTAGAATGTTAAACTGGTAATATAACTGAACAGTAATAAGAACAAGACTAGTGTGTGAACTTCAACCAATCAAGTAGTCAGCATCTCCTGATATAATGTAGCAACCAAACTACACATGTTGTGGTCAAAGACTGCAGGTTAACAAAATCATCAACCTGACTTCACGATATTTGAGTCAGGCTTCTTACCGCATGTTGCCGCCACTTCTGAAAAGGAACTTAAGCAATGCATGCATTATTTGATAATACTCGTATTTTGCTCGCAGATACATGCATGCTCCTGCAATCAGTCAAAATTAATGTTACATGTATTAACAACAATCTAAAATATGAGTTGATAAAAGCCTTTGACTGCTAGATATTCAGAGACAAAGTTAGGGGGTGCATGCATTATTTGGCAATACTCATATTTTACCTGCCAAGATCTGCATGTCCCAGTTATTTCAATTAAAATGAATGTTACGTGTATCAAATACTGCATGCACCCCATAACTTATTCTCTGAATATAAAATAATACAATTTTTACCAGCTCATAGCCAATCGGCCCAAAGAGGAGGGGCCTCACTAGGCCCTCCCTCTACCATTTTTTTTTTATAACCAAAACCAAGGTTGTTTGGCCCAAAAGACCTCCCGGCCTAGTGGGCATTTGCCCGGCATGCAATATGGCTAGTCCAGCCCTGACTGTAGTTATCTGAACAAGGACAGTAAAGAGTCTGAGATAGCTCGGGAGTACACGTGTAGCTGCAAACTTCAAAACGGCGGTGCCTGCTACCTGCGCTTTCTAACAGAGGAGATGGTGAAAAACGCACTTGACTAGGTGCTTAAGGTGACAACAGAAGCCATCCCCAACAGCATCAACTCAAGCATGCCTCCATGACCACCAAAGCAGGCAATTTCCTTCATACGAGCAGAGGAGAAGCCCAAGCCCCAGCCAAAGGACTGTGTCAAAATACTGTAGTAGCAATACATGGATTTTGTAAAGATAAGTCAAAATTATGCCTTGAACAGTCAAAGCCATTGTAAGCCAAATGTAATATTGGTTTCTACAGAATTATACAGAATCAGTGTACTGACTGATAGGGTTCGTATATGAAGGCAAGCATAATGGTGCTTAAAGTAATAGTAACACAGGGTTCCTCTATCTGACATCCTTGAAATTTAATAAGACCCATACCATAACTGTTGATGTTGATGGGCTCTTGTGCCATTGTTGACATGAGACACATTATATTGTGTATATCAGTGGTGATATAATTGTTCAAAAGGACTTTTACAAATAAGCTGGTGATAGATAGAGAAGAAGATCATTTTCGCTGTTGATGTTCACTTGTGACAAATTGTGACATCAAATGACAGTCATGAAATTCTGAGTGTGGTGGGGATGTATTTAGTCACTCCCTCATGCTGTGTCCATCTGGCATATGTCCGTGCGCTGGATGTGTGTGTGTGTGTGTGTGAGAGAGAGAGAGAGAGATAAAGAAAGGTACTGGATGGGAGTGTGATCGATGAACCTACCATCCAGACCAAAAGGCCAATGATCCTCTCAGTCGGTGGATATCCTGATTGTGGGATGGAGTTGTCATTAGTCATTGTCCAGGCCACCACCCTCCCCACCAGCCTCTCATTTGTGTCCCATCTCCCCGGCTGATCATATGCCCATTAGTCTTCATTTCTCCTTTTATGGCTAGGGCCTTCTCAGTCCAATCAGCTTCGGCTCACATTTTCTTCACATTGGTTTTATCTACAGAATCGACAGAGCTGGCAGCCCTCCAGCCAGATACTTCCCCATCACGTACTAAGCTCTATAACACACACACACACACACACACACACACATTTCTAATACATATAAACTGAATTTTATTAGGGTTAGGGTTCTCACACTGACCGTAAAACAAGGTTGTTTGAGAATTATCTGATGATCCAATGACAAGCTGAAGATTATTTGCCACCTTTAAGTTAAGAACAACCTAAAAAAATAATGTCAGATTCATTGAGTGATGTCAAGTTTTATATGAAATGTAAGAAAATGAGGACTAGAAAATATGTGTCATCCATTAGTTTAATTCTACATCCTACAGTTTTGTTGAAATGCTGATACTTAAGCCAAAACTCTTCATACAGCCTGCATTACAAATATGTGTCATGGACAAACAGTTCATCTCACCACGAAAACCCCCTCAAACCACCAAAAGACTTCATACCTAATAGACACTTTGCCAGCTGTAGGAGCACAAAAAAAAAAGATTGCACGAAAATTTGGTTGACAGTTGTTTTCAAAAATCAATCAAAAATCAGTGAAGTAGTTTTTAGAGGACAGTCTGAAGATGCTCTTCCCTGAAGATGCTCTTGCACATTTGGTGTCAATTGAGCAAAAATTGTGGATGGAGATTGGTTTAATAAGTTGTACAGATTTTGAAGTGAATGATGGACTTCATAATTTCCTGTGTACATCAGTTCAGTTCAGCCCCCTAAGGGAAACTTGGCTTGCAGACAGGTTAATAATTAACAATTGAAGCTGCAAGCAGCGTTGAATGGGTCCTCGCATTTCCACGCACATTGGGGTGGCTGCGGGACTCGGCTGATGCAGCCACACATTTCTGCAACCGCCAGACACTGGCATGTTGTCCTGGGTTTTTCATATTTAGTAGCATTCTCTCTTGTCAGGAAGAACCAATTTTGAGGTGGATCTCATGGTTTGCAGCATGACATTGCACTATTTAAAAACAAGTCGTTTTGTGTTTCCACTGGGGGGGCACTATGATTATGTGTGAATGACTATGTATCTGCCTATTAAATTTTGGTTCTCTAACTTGAACCTACTTCAGGGGCTAAGCTAAAAACGGCATAAAGCATGTTACTTCCTGTTGCCAGCAGGGGGCGCTGTGATTATGTGTCAATATTGATATATGGCTGTGTTTAGGCCTGGACTTTGTCACACGTGACAAATTTATGGAGGATCGGAAAATGTAAGGTCAACTTATACAGTCTTGTGTTTCATAGAAAAACACCATATTTTGCCACCATGCCACGTCCACAGAGTGCAACGATCCTTTTGATAACTTTTGATCCCAAAGGACTTATGACCAAGACCAAGTTGGAAGTCAAACGGGTTTAATCTCTAAAAGGAGTTAGTTAAAGTACGGTGCCTGCTGGCCCAAAGCACCCTCAATTTCTTTATTCAATTCAAGATGGCTGACTTCCTGTTGGTCTCAAGATATGGGTCCAAGAGGCTTTTTTACACATCTCTACATGTTACATCTGTGTCCTGAATTCCGTCTCTCTAAGTTAAACCTACTGCGGGGGCTAAGTCAAAGGATACATCAAAATATAGTTCGTTTTTGCCCACTTGAAAAATAAATAATTTTAAGGGCTATTATCTTGGATAAACAGACTAACAATAGACATTTTATAATCTGTATTATATTAGCTGTAATACCGGCAGTTTAAGAAGCAGAAAAAAAGTTCCAAGTTCTCCCAGAACAAGTCAAAACTTAGTGAACAGGAGAGGGAGGAGGCAGAGTCTATTAAAAAATGTTGTACAGATACCAGCTACACATACCATGAATGCTGTTGTTATGGATAAATAGTAGAGGTCACTGCTCTCTATTATTGTAATTCATATTTTAGATTCCCTCATGCTTGTTTGCCACTTGGTATGCTTCCAGTTCTGTGGTTCTTTATATCCACCATCAGGTTTATCACAACCTTTAAGTATTAAAAAAAATCTTGTTTCTAAAAGGCTCTTAGGACAAGTGAAACATATTGATAGAGCTGAAAGCATCTGTCACAATGTTTCTGTTGTCTTAACCTAATTTCTCACGTCGACACAACGCCCATGGTGAAATGAGAAATGAATCTTAACTTGAAATTGTTTTTTCATTATGCCTCCGTATATTCAGCACATATGGAGAGAGGTTACAGGAGCAAATGTCACTTATTGTTCCACTGCATTCCTTTTTTCCCCCCTCTAACACTCTTCATTATGGCTTTATTTGTTTGAGAGATGCAATCATGTCAGAGCTCTGTTTTCTTGGCCTATGGAATGGCTGCTCTGAGGGGACTCCGCCAGCCTCTCACAATAAATTAGATGTGGCATGACAATCTGTGGTAAGAGGCTCAGGTCATAATAAGTGCCCTCATACATAAATTACCTAGTTAATGCACAGCTAATCATCCAGACAGACGGACTGCAGCACCCTGTGGCAATGTGAATGTGCAGTTACAATGCATGAAATAGAAACAACATCAGCAATCAGGCTAAAATTATGGAGGTCTGCATGTGTCTTTGTCGGCATGTCTTGAATTCATTTCTGGGTACAAGCATCCACAAAGGAAAACCACAGAGTAATTGCATATAGTTTGTGGAGCACCCTGTTGGTGATCAAGTGATTTATTTAAATGTCTTAATTTACAAAAAGTACTTTAAATGAAAGAGCTAAAGATTTCTAAGCAATAAAAGTGATTTACCACATCCACCCAAACGACTGTTTTGTCGTTAAAGCTTATTTTTAGGTTTACTCCATAGCAGTAGATGGTGGTAATGACCACAGACTGTATAGCCGCATCTTGGCAGGGGTGACTTTGCCTAACTCACCAGACAATGCAAAAATGGGCAAAGAGCTTGAGCTGAGGTGGTCCAAACGAAACGCCCACCTAGCTCAAATCTACCCACATGAAGCATGTGACCTTGCTTGGTGATGGTCACTTGCTTGCACTCCTGCATGAATGACTGATCACTTGGTGGCTAGAAAACCATTAAGTGAGTCTATTCTGGCCTTTGCATATGTGTCCCCCCATGAAGTGACAGATAGCTAAACAGATGTACTAGGCAAGGCAAGGCAAGTTTATTTGTAAAGCACAATTCAACAGCAAGGCATTCAAAGTGCTTTACATCAAACATGGAAAACATATAAAGTATAAAAGCAGTGAAATCAACACGGAGAAAGTTGTAGCAATAAGTTCAACAGAAACTCATTTAGATTAAAATTTAAGCAAAAGCAGTAGCCTTATGATCAACTTAAATTATCCTAGGGGGAACCGAATTCTCTTGGAGGGACCTCCCTCCCCTAGCATGATTAGAAAGTGGTTAGAAAGTGATTAAAGAAATAAACTACGACAAACTAGGACCCTTATTTACTTTCCCTGTGTGGCACTATGTGTTTAAACATTGACCAATTGGTCAAGCAGTGCTAGTACTAGGCACTGAAAGGGTTAAATGATACATCAAACATGGAAGTCCATGGGTATGTGTCAGTAAGGCAAGACAGAACAGAGGGGGCAGGAGGTGAATGTGGCACTTTTGTGAAATAAGCCATTCCATAAAGAGTCTAGGCCTAGGTTGTTGAGAAGAGTATCTATTAGTGAAAGTGTGGGCTAAAACTATTATATTATACTCCATGCAAAAGATTAGTGCTGAGCACTCTTGATGAGGTAGCGGGGCAGAGCAATGGAAAAATTGTTTGGTGCAGTGATTTAATGGTCACAATGCATGGGGGAGTGAAGCGAACAGCTACTAATCGTCAGGTAATTGGAGGAGTAGCTTGATGAGAAAAGGCTAGTATGCTTAAATGACGGCAGCTGGGAGGGGGCAGGAGGGAGTGGACTTACAACTGCGGTAACTAATAAAGAAAAGACAGAAATGTTTGTTAAAGTACAAAAAAAAAAATACTAAAAAAAGGCAGAGAGAGAACAAAATCTGAAAACAGAGAAGCACTATGCAGCAAAACAAATTGAAATGGTGGGGAAAACATCCCTTTCACCATGGATGAATTGGAGAAGGCACTTGATAAAACAGGACAGACTGCACCTGGGAAGTATGTAAAAATTCTCAGGTAAATAAAGAGACTGTAGGAGCAGTGTTTTTGATGTAGAGAAAGTGTCCAGCTGGTTATGGCTTTTGATTAAAATGCACTTAATGGGAATCAGAGGGAAAATGTTTAGCTGGGTAATGGACTTCTGAAATGGAAGAACTATCTAAGTGATTGTAGGAGCAGATCTGTCAAAGCAGTACACTGTCGAAAATGGAAACCCTCAGGGGAGCGTAGTAAGTCGAACCCTATTTGCAATAATGATAAATTATATAAGTGCAAGTATCCCATCAAGTATGAGACTTGGGGAAGAAAATGGGGATTTCAATTTTCAGTCGAAATGTCAAAAGTCATACTTTTTACAAGACAGAAAATCAAGAGTGTAGTTTGAAACAAAAAGTGGTACAAACTGACCAGAGGAATAATTTAATAATTTCAGTTTTGCAGCAAAAATGTACATAGTTCAAAACACTATCAGACATCTCACTACTTTGCAAGATATAATGGATTCGATTTATTTAGCGCTTTTCAAGGCACCCAAAGCGCTTTTACATTGAGTCCATCCCCATTTCTCCTGATATAGGCGGTTGAGAGTGAGAATGAGTTAGAGGTAGAGGCCTCATAGCCTTCTGTTGTTGCAAGCATCTGCGTTAGCCACAGTCGCTACGGATTAGTCACTATTTACAGTTCAATAAACGCTATGTACAGTTAGCAGTAGCGTAGCCTCATAGCCCGCTGTTGTTGCGAGCATCTGCGTGAGCCAAGGTCGCTACAAATTATTCTCAATAGAGCCACTATTTACAGTTCAATAACACTATGTACAGTAAGCAGTAGTGTAGTCTCATAGCCAACTGTTGTTGGGAGCGTCTGCGTTAGCCACAGTCGCTACGGATTAGCCACTATTTACAGTTCAATAAACGCTATGTACAGTTAGCAGTAGCGTTGAACACCGGGCAATGTTGTTATTGGGTTAGATGTGTAAGGGAAAATTGAAATGATGTAACTCATATCAAATACTACATTCAGGAATGATCAGCCTCACTGACTGAAAATGACAAACGTAAAAATGTTTCTTATTGACGGACAGACTCTCTTCTTTTTTTTTTATTAAATAGTATCCATAATATATCTGAATGGGGGAAATAACAGATAATGAAAGGAAAAAAATTAAACAGTTTGCTGATGTTATTCAGGCTGATGTGTGCAGCAGATTTAATGGGAGTCCATTTTTTTTGGGTGGGGGCATGGTGTAAATCGAGTGTGTGGGTTAATTTCAGAAGTGGCTCTGGGAGCAGGCTGACACTGCAGTAAAGGGATGAGGTATAGTGCGAGCCCCAGGGTGCCTGGCAGCTCCTCAATAGAAGTGTCAGACTGGCTCACAGGGGAAGTTTTACTGCCAGTCTGATTCAGTCAATGTCTACGCTCCACCGAGGAAGCACAAAAAGCACAGATGTACTTACGTCTGCCAACTGTGACAATGTCAATGAAATTCTCATATATGTGCACACAATCACATATCAGTGGAATTCTACCCTTGTGAGGGCTTTGTATTGGCTACATCCATCACCTTCACTAAAATTGAAAAGCTAAGTAAATCTTTTCATCAAGAACAATTTTACAGATTTTTTGATACGCACACTTATCTGTGCAACTTTATGCTGGACAGCACTCACTGCATTCACATGGGCGAGCTTAATACGATCTCAAACGCATCAAAAATGTATCGAATTCATGTGTACAGGATTAGAAACGTGTTGGAACAGGATAACTGAGTCCGATTGCAACTGCTGGCTTGAGCCGTTGTTTATCCGATTTGTCTCGTCTTGTGAACAGGATCGTATCGTGTTCGCAGCTTGCGCATGCGTGGGGATTTCACCCGGAAGTGGAAGGAAGCGCCGACGCCGGCATATCGATAGCTTGTAATATCAATCGCCAATGGCACAGTTCGTGTCGTGTCACCGAAACCAAAAACTCTGTTAATTTGTTCATATAGTCTTCCAAACACTGCAAAATGCCCAACATGTACGCCAAAACTACTCTGTCTAACTCCTCGAACGCCATCTTTGTCTGTATGCCACCAGATAGTTTGTTATGTAGCCGTGTACCGGAAGTAGTTCTAACACCGTCTTGTAGAAAGGGCTACAGCGCCATCTAACGAAGCGGAGTCAACCAGGTCACAGACCATTATCGGATTAATCCAAGGGCATGTGAACAGGGATTTTAGGAGACACCCCCCGTCGAGTGGAAAAACCAATACAATCTTACCATGTAACCGCAGTGACTGTCTGTAGAGAACCCATGCACACACGGGGAGAACATGCAAACTCCACGCACGCAGGCCGTGATTGAACCGGCAACTCTCTTGCTGTGAGGCAAGAGTGCTAACCACTATACCACCGTGTGGCCCATAATAATATTCAAAATACCATATTACTATTAGGAATAGTTCAAGGAATCCCTAGTGTTCTTTCCATAGCAGGGCAGAGTATTTATTCCTGAGAAGCAAAGTAAAACAAAACAAACACACAATCTACAGAGAGACAATCTACAATCTACACTATCTAATGCAGGGGTGTCAAACTGATCCAGGAAAGGGCCGAGTGGCTGCAGGTTTTTGTTCCAACCAAGCAGGAGCACAGGTGATACAATTAATCAACTGATTGAAGACAGCTGAGG
>CAFUXE010000777.1:773624-783772 GCA_903364295.1 Serranus cabrilla | reverse complement strand
GTGTCAATATAAAAGTTTAATTCTACAACAAAAACATTAAAGTTTGGTAGGGATTTGGAGAACTTCATCTTGTGGATATGAAACTTACCCATTAGGATCATAAGATTTATTATAAAGTATAATGTTTTGTCTTTGTGTTCAAATTTTGGGATAATATCTCTGGGCCCTAATTTTATGGGCTGTCCAGTTTTATCAAGGATGAGTTTTTCCACTTACCCCCCAAAATGCAGAAGACAATGGGCAAACATAAAACAAATGTAGTATTGTCTCAGGCTCATTTTTACAAAAAGTGCAATTTTCATCCACATCAGCAAACTTGGAAATTGACTTATTACAAGGGTATATATTGTGTAAAATTTTAAAATGAACCTCTCTGGTCTTATTTGCGAGACAGTATTGGAAGGAACACAACCACGTCTATCACTCAGTGAAGCATGCACACTCATACCGGTCCACCGATTGCAGCAATAAGCTTGCCCCCGTGATTTACCCGGACTCGGACATAGCCAAAAAAATTTCATGTAGCCGCACGAAGAGTGCTTGCATCATAACAAATGCCCTCGCCCCTTTGTCAGTTGAAAAAAGTTTGAGTGAACTGACATTCCTCATTAACATAAAGTCAGATGACAAGCCCCAGCTCACACCATTTTTCTCGGTTGGTTATTGGCCTGTATACATGAAAGGCTGGAGTTAGGCTACTGTTTTTGATGTTAGGCCTTTTGAGTGCTTTTATAAGATGGATTATGAATGTTAATGTCTCAATAAATGTTTTACTTAAGTAAGTAAAACACATTTGTTACTTAATTCTGTGTGATGTTTCCTGAAAATATATAGGCTATATGTTATATATTTTGTTTTACAGGCCTTGTGGTCTAAAGTGTGAAGTGTATGGTCAGGGTTTACAGATGGTCGCGTCCGTCCCGCCTTGTCCCACTTTTTGTCTTTTTGGAGGTGGTCACCCTAGGTGCACCACGCTGGCTAAGCTGGCGGTACTACTATATTCTATACGTATAATGCTCATCCATTAATTATAACTGCAAATTCTACTTGTCAGGACATAATTCCATATCTATTGCAGAACTGATTTAGTCTGCTGGTTTTGTTTGGTCTGGCTGCTGCAAGAGCCCAGCTTCTCAATGGAGACAAGTGATGTGTTACTCTTCTTCGTAGTTGACACTCAAGGATTGTGCATGATTAAGAGGCCGTACACACGGAGACGATTTTTTCCTTAAACGCATATGTTTTGCTTCGTTTGGGCCGACCGTCCACACGAATCCCGTAAACGCATAGCCCGAAAACGCACTTTTTTGAAACCGGGTCCCAGGGTGAATAAATCCGCAAACGCATCCCTTTCGTATTCGTGTGGACGGCGAAGACGTATATCTGCGTTTCGATGATGTCATCGCCACACCCCTCGAGCTTAGCCTTCCACCTGCTATATCCCGCGAGACGTCTCATAACAACATCAATAACAATGTCGGACTACATGCTCGTGTTCCTGCTGGAGAAGATATTGAGCCTATTAGGGTTACTGGGGTTGTTATCATGCTCCTGAGCAAACAAGGCAGATGGACATGGACTGATGGGTTCTTCTACTGCCGATTTATAAACAGCGCTCAAGATTTGTGCGCATGCTCCGTCTCTTCCTCTCCGTTTTTTGTGAATTTCTGAAATTGAAACAGCGCCACCTATAGGCCTGGCATATGAAGTAGCGTATTGAGACGGATCCGTGTGGACGCAAATATTCCTGATACGATGCCAGGGAAAACAGAGAGGGAAAAGATAGTTTACGTACGTGTGGACGGCCTCTAAATGAAGAAAATGCTACACTTAAAGTTCTGCTGAGTTGTAACACTGCTGTTGCAGTGTGTCTTTCAAACAACAGCTACTGGGCTGAGAAACCTGAACTTCTCAAGGATGACTGAAACATTTTACCACCTCACAAAAAAAAACATTATTATAATGTTACAGTTCGGATCGGAATTACCCCGCCTACGCCCAATGCAGCTGGGATCGGCTCCAGGCCCCCCGTGACCCGGGTTGACCCGGATAAGCGGTTTCAGAAGATGAATGAATGAATTAATGTGCTGAACCAACTGACCTTTTAGTCCCACTGTGAGGTTCAAATTTCCCTCTGACTAACACAGTGATTCATGCAACACAATCTCCAAAACCAACTGCTGCTGATGTTTATCATGAAATTTAGCATATTCATGTTCTACACAATACGAGCACTTGGAAACCTCAAGGGCATTTGTTTTGTGACTACAGAGTAGTAACTTTGCATAAAAGATATCTCATAGTCCAATTGGCAGATTCCCTTTAGTTTTGCTGAGCATATTCATTTTCACATGTAGATAAACCCTCACCATTTCAAGGACTACAAAGCATTTTATTTTTAGCCTCACTCCCAGTAAGGCACTATGAATAGCAAATTCATCAGGATTCTATGAGCAATTATAATTTACTGCTATATAAATATCCTGAATGTTGTGTAATGGGGACTTCTGCTGTGATTGGCTTGGGAGAAACTGTGGTGTACTCTAATGGGTGTGGTATATTCTAATGAGCCTGCATGGGACATAGAAAGGAGGGTTAAATCTGATTGGCTTGTTGAATGACATGTTTTCTGATCAAGGCGACCCATAACAAACATCCTCGGTCACCTTATTTCCCAGTTTGTGGGTTCTAAGGCACTCCAGATACCAAAATCACAAGCACTGAAAACGGCTACAAATGAACACATTTTACACCTGATTTTGCCAGATGCTATACTTAAGAAGTAGTATCTCTGCTGGGTTCAGCAATTATAAATTGGGTGCAGCAGCTTGTTTAAAAAAAAAAAAAACACTTCCATATAAAATTTCCAACCTGCTTTCAGCCATTATATATTAACTTGCTCATGCAAACATGTCATTGTAGTGGTGTCACTTTTCTATCATTTAAAAGGGGCAAACCTGAAGTATAGAGTTAGACTGTTTAGTATCCATAAAAGAGCAAATCCTTAAATGTGCTCTTAAATCTTCGGTAGAGTATTGACATAATAAATCCTGTGCATTTAAGGGGCTGCAAACAACATTCAGAGTATATCTGTATTTCTGAGGATTGGTCCACAGGGCTCTTGTTTGCCATCTCAATTTGTCAGGTACGAAAGCTTGGACAGGACACTTTTTGAAAACAGAGAAACCTGGATTTACATCACCCACAGAGTGGGACTTCTTACAACAACTTTAAGATTTGGATGAAGTGGATTCCTGTAGATTATTTAAAGAGTTGACATGGTCAGGACTGGGGTTCCAGTGCAGAGAACGTGAAAGGGAAAACTGAATATAATTTATCAAAGTTTAGACCTAAAAAAAACAAACATTTATTTTCACTACATCTTAGATAAGTTACAATAATTTAAAATAAAAAATAGAAACTATTTATCAACTATACGCAAAAATAGAAAAAAGGTACGATATGTGTAAAATGACATCTTAATTCACAGATTTGTGGCTTTCAAATGTCTCTGAATCCGAACAAAACTTCTGTGAGTCTACTAAAAACGGTATCAGTTAAACCTCGAGTGGGCACTAACTCCTCTTGGTGAAGAGGACTGTGATAGAGGGGTCAGGAGTGGGAAGGACCATTCCCTGTCTTTGGAGATGTCTCAAGATGTCCAGGATGAAGTCCAGCTCCAGACGGAAAGCCTCCAACTCTCTGCTCTTGTCCTGAGCCAGACGCTTCCAGCTCTCCACCTCTGCCGGCTGATCAGCCTCTAATGTCTGCCATGATCCAGCAATCACCTGCAGGGACAGACACGGGGATTTACTGAGGTTAGACACTGGCTGTGTCCGAAATCACTCCCTATTCACTATATAGTGAATAAGCCATTTTGTAGTGGTGTCCGAATTCTGAGTGAGCATCGCTATACCCTATATCAGGGGTGTCAAACTGATCCAGTAAAGGGCCGAGTGGCTGCAGGTTTTTGTTCCAACCAAGAAGAAACACACCTGAATCCAATCATTCTAATCACCTGAACTGTCTTCACTCAGCTGATTAATTATCAGTATCACCTGTGCTCTTGCTATGTTTGGACATATTATGCTGTATTATGTTGTGTGAGTATAAAAGGGCCAATTTTAGCATTTGTAAGCATTTTACAGAATGATAATTTTTTTGACAAAAATCAATATTTGGACATCCTATAATAAGGTGTATTTCATTTGACATTTTTAGATATAATATAGTATGCCATCTTTTTTCAGTTTTGGACACACTATAATATAATGTTTCTTGTTTCATATTTTTGGATATACTATACTATTACCCAGGTCCAACAGCATTTAAATGTTTTTTTGGTGAACTACACTATGACCAATTTGGGATATACTATAATTAGTTTTTTTGTCATCTAGAACAGGGGTTTCAGGCAGAGTGGCAGAAGCACACCTGAATCCAATCATTCAATCACCTGAACTGTCTTCACTCAGTTGATTAGTTATCAGTATCACCTGTGCTCCTGCTTGGTTGGCACAAAAACCTGCAGCCACTCGGCCCTTTACCAGATCAGTTTGACACCCCTACCCTATATAGTGCACTACATATCTCCCATAATGCATTGTGAAAAGTAGGGAGCAGCCGATGGTCACTAGACGGACAATATTGACCATCATGCAATGCGGTTTGAGAGAGAGACGGCGGACGTGCGCGAACGGGACTGTGACAGACAATTGTATTTTAAAAAAGATATTTTTTTTATTGCGATTTTACCGGCCGGCTTTAAGCTTCACGTATTAACTGCCCGACGGCGATGTGACGTCATGTTGTGCGACCGCCCCGGCAGCGAGTAGTGTCCGAATCGTATAAAGTTGAGTCCACTATATAGTCCACTAACTGCTGCTCACTATATAGTGGATAGGGAGTAGGGAATGAGTGAATGATTTCGGACACAACCACTGTCTATTTTCAGTATATTCTACAGTCTCTTCAAATGGTTTAGCAACCTCATTATACATGCACCTCTATTACTGTAATCTGTATCTGTTACCTATGTCTACAATGTGAAACTGAAAAGGTCGGTGGCATGGGGCCGTACAAATATTACAGTAAACTGCCATCATTTGTACCTGCTGCATCTCTTTCTCTTTGTTTTGGTGTCTGAGCTCCATGTTGAGGATCTTCTGCTCCAGGCGACACAGGACTTTCACTTCTGGGCTCTGAGATTCTTTCGCTTCTTTCAGCTCCTTCAGAAGTCTGGTCAGCTAAACATGACGTAGTGAAAGCAGGGATGTTAAAATAACAATAATAAAATACTACAAAAACATTTTTGTTTATCTTGGTTGAAAAGAAATAGGATATTCAGGTACAGAAACAGATAACCAAGCACAATATTACTTTCAAAAGATTTGATGTTGAAATAAATCTAATCCAAGAAGACATGTTTTGTGCATTTTTTACCATGCAATTACACTGTATCACTGGTGGTGACAGAGATAAAGGCACCCATTATTACAAGAGTACATTCTTCAAAGCAAAATACCACATAGTCTACAATAAATTCCTTAAGATGTCCTACAGCTTGCTGCAAACAAAATGACTCAACATACTATGCTACATATAGTATACACATTAAACTATACATACAGTGTATATAACATTATTTACATTCTTTACATACTATACTATGCTATACATACTATACTATGCTATACATTCTTTACATACTATACTATGCTATACATTCTTTACATACTATACTATGCTATACATACTATACTATACATTCTATACTATGCTATACATACTATACTATGCTATACATACTATGCTATGCTATACATTCTTTACATACTATAGTAACGCGCACACACACACACACTGAGGTCACAATGGGTGGTGGTGGTGGTGGTCTAATGTAGTGCATTATATTGACAGGTGTTTCTAATATAGGATAACCTATTCACATAAGGTTATTATAAGTGTTTTTATTTGTTTCTTATAAAAACAGTCCAAAAGAATAAGGGAAGCAATCAGAATGTAACCTTCACCTGTTTCTGCAGGGCGTCCTCTCGGGTCCTAGATATTGCCAGTGCCTCTTTAGCTCCCTGCACCTCTTTCAGCTTGTCTTGCAAATGTTTCACCATAACCTGCAGGTAAATGTTAATGTTAAAGCAACAGGATCATTTTCAGGACTTGCTGTTGACATGGGACTGTTCGGGGAGGCAGTACCTCTTGAGTGTTGAGTTTATTGGTCAGTTCAGCAATCTTTGAGGACGAATGTTCCAGGGCATGGTTGGCACACAGCTGCTCTAACACCCTTAGGTGCTCTGCTTTCACGGAAGACAGCTGCTCTGCAGAGTGCTCCTTTAGCCTAACAGATCACTTTAAATTTAGCTATTTGATCACATCCATGCTCTGCAGAAAACGTCAGTTTATGCGTTGACACTGACACACTGACCTGCACAGCTTCTCCTTGGCTTGTCCAGCATCCGCCTTTAACGCTTCCCTCTCCTGCTCCAGCAGATCCAGCCGCTGCTTCAGAGCCTCGTTCTCCTGCTGCACCTCTGAGATATGACTGCCTGTCAGGAAGATGCAGCAATAATAACATGGAGAATTAAAACTAATGTCTTCAGCTATGACATGGCATAACTGAGCCCCTATCAGGCATAGTAGACAGTACACTGGCATTAAACACATACCAGACAGTGGGACAGTGACGCAAACTAACCTTAAACTTCACATACTGTAAAATTCAGAGCCTCTTACGGCAAAGCTAACAAAGGTCATATGCGATTAATATACTATTTTGTAACTGCTGCTGAATGTTGTTTTACCATTATTTTAAGTGGAGGTCCATGTTTTTGGTCATCTGGCATTCTAATGTGCACCATGTGGCACACATACTTGTTATTATTTCTAATTCTTTATCTTCAGGTTTTGCTGAAATAGTTGTGCTGGTTGCAGACATCCTACTCTGGGACTCAATTGTGCAACTCCAACCAGTTGTCCCATAGAGACTAATGGTACCTGAGGCCAAACCTTTCTAGAAGAAAACAGAAAAAGACAGTTTTCTAACCTGCAATGTTGCCCACCCTTTTATTAACATAGCTGATAATAGTAACATTTTGTTGTTAGGACTCATGACAAGATGGTAAATGGACTGCACTTATATAGCGCTTTTCTAGTCTTTGCGACCACTCAAAGCACTTTTACACTACAGACTGCGCTCATTCACCCTTTCATACTGGTGGTCGAGGCTACCCTACACGGTGCCACCTGCCACCATCAGGAATACAATCAAACACCGATGAACGCAGCATCGGGAGCAATTTGGGGTTCAGTATCTTACTTCAACATGTAGGCTGCCATTGTCAGGGATCGAACCGCCGACCTTCAGATCAGTCGGCGACCACTGAGTCACCAAACTGAGTCAGTGTGAGAGGAATGATTTCCATTAAATTACCTTTCTTGACTGTTTTGCATAGTGTACCCGTCCCCTCTCCACTCTCTAATACTGACCTAATCACCATAGCAACCAGCATAGTCATGATGAGCCACGCCTTCAAAATAAAAGCCTGAAATAGTCACTGTATGTATATAGGAATCTAGAATTCTAGGAATCTAGAAAGAATTAAATCCCTAGAGGTAAGTGTGTCTTAGTAGAATACCCAGGACAAGGCTGCTGCCACTAAGTAAATATATCTTAACAGGAAGTTAGGGATGCAGCTGTAATGTAAAACTCAAGCACACCAACAAAATTTCTACTGAAATGTTAATTATTCCTCCTGTCTGTTCTGGCTGGAAAAATATTTCCTCTCCTAGCGTTATTGAAATGTTTGAGATGGGAGACAAAATCTACATTACTTGTTTGTTTGTTTGTTTGTTTTTTTTTTACAAAAATGCATTCTTAAATTTAGGTAAGAGAAATCAAATAAGTATTTTCCAATCTTTGTCTGTTAAGTACATAATTCCCTGGTTGTGTTCTGTGTGTTAGTACAGTTAGTATTGTTTTAGGACAGAGAGGAAACTTAACAAGTTTAAGGGTTTTGAGCATAGACTGTAAAAATGTATGTAAAAATGGTTTTGAGCCATTTGTTTTTATGAACTTAAATTCTTGGCATTATGGGTATGAGGACTCTTCTTGATTTTGGCCCTTACCATTTAAATGTTTTTTCGTGAATTCCTGACTTATAGAGACACAAAAAGTAAAATTATTATTTTTCTTCTTATCATAATCATAATAATTATATAATTGTTATTATTATTATTATTATCATTAGAGGACTAGGCCTATGTGGTATGTACTCTACCAGGTGTGCCACCGGTACGCACATTATAATTATCATTCTTGTTGTTAATCTAAGCATGCAGGGGAAAATCGACCATAACAAAACATTCACATCCTTACCTGTAAAGACAATGGGCTGGTATGTCTTTTCATTAAGAGCAGCTGGAAAAGTTTCTTCCCCTGCACATGTCGCAGAACAGAGTGTTTTGGCTGGGCCTGGCTGTCGTTTCATCTCCGTAGAACAAGTTTCTGGTTGTTGGTTTGGGACGGTGTGCGTGTTCTTCCTCTCCTTATGCAGTCTTTCCACAGTGCGGCAGAGCTCCTGAATGGTCCGTGTCTTGGAGGCGAGTTGTTGGTTCAGCTGCTGTAGCCGGGTGCCAGACGCTGCCTCGGCTTGACGCTGGCGTGGGCCCGGACTTGTTTGGACCTGTAAATGCAAGTAAGATTTCACTCCTTGGTTTGGCACTAATAGACCAATATCTGTCAAAGTCCAAGCAAAAACAGTTTTTTTTCGTGAATGACCTTGGTGACACCTGTGCCAATCATGTGTTTGAGCTGCTGCTGGAGAGACTCTATCTGGTCCTGGAGGGATTTTTCTTTCTCCTGATGGCTTTCCTTCACACTTTGAAGCTCTTTCTCCAGTGTTTCAATGAGTGACATCCGTGGCTCAGCCCCAGCTGCTGAATCTGCTGCTTCCAGGTGTCGTTCTTGTTCCAACAGTTGCTCCAGCTTTGTGATTTGCTGCTCATAGTGCGACTAAATGCGACACACAAACGCATATTAGAATTCGACATTTTCTGTTGAAATGAAATGTGTAAAACATATTCCTTAACAAAGATTTTGATGCAGTTAATCACAATGTGTTTGTTCTTGCTGTGAACAATCTTGTAAAAATTTAAATCAAATCAATGGCACACATGGTCTTTTTTCAAGTAAATAGTTTCTCAACCCTTTTACCCAAAACAAGAGAAAACATTTTTATTACTCTTTGCTGTTCTTTGTTAATTGGTGTGAAACTTATTTGCTGGTATTTAATCTTTTTTTTTTTATTCATCACAAATCCTCTGAATGTATTTAATATTTTGTTTGTTTATAAATTCCTCTTCTTTCTTTCTTTACTAGGGTTGAAAAAATCAAATCAACACTAATCTAAGAAAGAACACAATTTAAAGGTTAGTAAATGTAATACTGCTGCAAGGCAGCACCACAGTGAATCATAGGTCTTGTTTACGTGTTTGGTTTGGAAAGTGTTGAATATTGTTGACGGATAACACTTTCATAACTTATTTCATGCCATTGGTTTATGCAGGGAAGCAGGGTGAAGCATTCACAACCTTATTTAGGTCTCAAACAAATCCTAAATGATACACAATGTGTACTCTCTAAATGTGTCTGTCTGCTGCTGGTGTGAAGCAGATAGTGTACAGTGAGTTCAATGTTTTACACTGAAATCAGTTGTGTGCCAGATAAACAGCTAGACATTAGCTGAAACTGACTATAAACATCTGTAAAGCTGAGAAACATATAATGCTCTTAAGCAGGGGTGTCAAACTGATCCAGTAAAGGGCCGCTGTGGCTGCAGGTTTTTGTTCCAACCAAGCAGGAGCACAGGTGATACTGATAACTAATCAACTGAGTGAAGACAGTTCAGGTGATTGAATGATTGGATTCAGGTGTGTTTCTGCCACTCTGCCAGAAACCCCTGTTCTAGATGACAAAAAAACAAATTATATGTCCAAAATTTGTCATAGTGTAGTTCACCCAAAAATGCCTAAAAATGCTGTTGGACCTGGGTAATAGTATTGTATATCCAAAAATATGAAACAAGAAACACTATATTATAGTGTGTCCAAAACTGGAAAAAAAAAATGGCATA
>CAFUXE010000777.1:753297-763622 GCA_903364295.1 Serranus cabrilla | reverse complement strand
GGGCGGGGGGTCAGTCAGTCCCTCGGCTCTTTTTATCACCTCAACGTGGCCGGCCTTTTCTGGTCGCTTCAGTTGTAACTCTGGAGAAGTTACACCTGGAAAAGTTGTTTCCAAGGAGCTGGATGTCTTTTCCTGATCGAGTCCTACAACACTGTAATCAAAACATGTAAAGAGAAAAAACAAAATATTTTGTGTTACTGACTCCAGGTTTGGAGGTTGAATAAAGCTTAACTAAGATCTCTCAGATAAAGTGTTGGTATATCTTACCTTGGACTGTGTGTAGATGATAAATAACCATTCATTGCATTTGGACTAACACAAATACACAGGCTTGCAGTCTGGGGACAAAATCTTGGCTATTCTGTCTGAACTGGATTAAAGTCATATTTATATGCATGTCTACCATTAATACTTCTGTCATGACATTTTTTTTTTTACATAGTTTGAGTTTCAAAATAACTTTTCATAGCTAGTCCCTTTTATATTTAGCAGTTTTATACTTTCTATTTGGTAAACTTTTGATTTTATTGTACTGGATTGATAGGGCAACCATCTAAAAGAATATCTCCAACTGGACGACACTGTATAAATAAATGGTCAATTGGTGAATAGACTACTGGGGCTGTTCAGCAATTCTAGATCTTGGTGGCTATATGCATGATATGTCAAAATACAGAAAACTGAGACATTACATGTGACAGTAAGACCAGCGAACAGTGAACAATCAAATAATCAACAAAGAACAGACTGTTGATATTTTGTGACGTCCTCTATTTGAACCATTCCCAGTTAAGATTTTGCAGTACTAACCTTACAGGATGGAGGGTGAAGCCCCTGGCATGGTCCTTCTCTGGGTGAATGGGTCTCATCAACTCATCTGCAGTGGGTAGCTCTGGATATAGAAAAACAATCATTATTTCAGTCCTGTCGTACAGTATCAACAAGTGACTGATGGTGACTAGGACTGCAAGAATGTATCACAAAAAATGACCAGGAGGATACACTGGTTGTGTCTTCCAGATGAGTGAGACTCTTAACTGGGGTGCATCCTTGAGTTAAACTATTGAACTATACAGATAGAAAGAATCCAATAAACAGTATGGTGCTGTCTGACCTGATTCATTGGTAGAAGCAGGCTGAAGAGACTGTGTGGCATGTTGAGGAGGGGAACATGGAAACACAGGGCTGTCACTTCTCCCCCTCCCTTTAAAACATGGATTATGGGGATTATGGTCATCTGAATCTTCCACAACATGGATCTGTCTGTAGGCCTCATGAAGAGCCCCCATGTCTGAGCCTCCACTCTGCACATATGGCTGGCCTGTATAGAAAACAAATTGAGTGTACTTTGTATCAAAAGCAACGCAAGATTTAACTTAACTTGTGGCAAAAGGGCAATGGAGCTTAAGTCTGATAAGAAAAAATTGGAAGCTCAATGATTTTTTATGCAAAAACTAATCTTAGACAAACAACAGTTTGCTGTTTGCTGAAAGTAAAATAATCTCTTTAATCGGACGAAGGCCTGAGTAAGACTGAAATGTCTGGGGAATTATATTTGCTATGTAAAACAATCTAACACTTTTACATGGAGAGAGAAGTGTGTGTCCTACAAGAACTTATCCTGCACTGTGCAAATATTAACACTGTGAACTTGAACATTCCTGTTTGCACAGCTCATTCCCTCATTGAAATCATTCCAAATGTGTACAAAGTGTTTATACTGTCGATATTTTTAAGTACTCCCTGAATAACGGTTTTTCTATTCTTCATACTTTCTTTAATCTATATCTATATTTTATTACTGTCTGTTTGTTCTTATGCAGCAATACACCACAGCAAATTCCCTGTAAACTTACTTGGCAATAAAAACAACATTGATTCTGATGAACAAAATGCAAACTGGGTCATGTTTTTGATCAATAAACTAAGGACACAAATCTGCAAAATGTTCACTGACAATAGTTGGTAACTATGACGGATTACAACCCCACAACACCTGCTTGTCAAGTGCTGATGCACCTTTAGGAAATTAGCTTAACCACATTCTTCATCACTTCGAGGCCATTGACAGCCAACAAGCAAAAACAAGTGAATCTGACCCACGGTGTAAGGACAACAACCCACTCCTAAACATCAGGAACTAAGCCCCCTTTAATATCAATGGATCCTTGGTGGACAGTCGCAAGAACCTTGGTGTCCACATCACAGAGAGCCTGACCTGGATGCTGTATACTGACTCAGTGATGAGAAAGGCAAGGCAGAGACTGTTTGACCATGGAGGATTCCTGACAAGGAACATCTCTACCTAATACGGAATCTGCACTAAACAGGCCTGCAAGGCTATGCAAAGAGAGGTTCATTCAGCTGAACATTTGGTGCTCTACCATAAGAAAAATGACACCACTAGCTTCAAGAATGTGTCCAAAAATCCACATTTCACTCCACTTCCACCTGTGCTACAGTAAACCTGATGAACTAGTCTAATTACTTTGTATTCCACAGTGTATTCTCTGCTCAGTGTCTACAAAACAACCTTGAAGAACTTTGTCCAAAATACACTGACTGTTAGATCACCATTGTGGTGATGCACCATCAAGATGTTCGAGAGCATCATGAATTGCCCGGATCATCCGCTGCACAGCACCTTCATGGATCGGAGATGCAGCAGTGGACGGAGAGATTCAAGAGCTCCAACAGCCATCAGGCGTTCTAACTATAGAGTCAACAGACTAACTGAATTTACCCTCAGGGATAAATAAAGTAATTTTGATTTTGATTTGACTATTGCTTCACAAAAAGACACAGAGGGATTGCTATACTGGGTATTAGACATGTGAAACTGACACATAATAGCTTTTCAGTGGATAGACTTTATTCTACTAACAAGAAAACAACATGAAGGCCTGTGCAAAAAACTGTGTGCTCATCCCTGTCTCCAATCACCCCTGCCCTGGTTAGCTTACTCCACCCAATACTCTTTTGTTGTTGTATGCTACTGGATGGCACTCTTCTCATCTTACTAGCCTGACCCCATGTGTTTATGTTACCTTTGTCCAGTGATCCTGCCGTGTCATCCAGGGAATCGTGGAGAGAAACTGAAACAGAAGTTAAAGTAGAGAGACGTCAGTTTTCTTTTATTTGCAGCTCTGATCAGCTCTTAAGCTCTCTTGGTTCTTGTGGTACTGACCATAAATGTTTAATTCTGGACTAAACGGCTGTCTAGCATGTCTGACCTGCTATCAGGGACAGCACCAGAGACTGTGCCCCATCCTGTTATTGATCCGCCAATGTTCAATAACATCCTCCTAGGTGGCCTGACAGCTACTAAAAGATGACTAGAGTATGACGGAAGCCTACTCAATGTGTTACCAACAGACACAGAGATCTGTCATTTCAAGATGTCGTTTATATGGAGTTATCAGCCCAAAGTAATGAGGCGAGCAAGACTAGTTTAACTATGCTGATTTGCTAAGAGATCTTTCAAAATAATTCATTGTGTGTTTAACTTTGTATGTGTTTGTTTTAAACTCATTCAATATTCTCTTTGCCTGAAAGATTGTATTTCTTGCCCACAACCTCAGTGAAATATCAAGTCTTTTTTTCTTACCTTTTGCAAGAATCGGAGACATTTTAGACTTCTGAAAAACAGATGGTAGCATGAGTTACTGAATCGTGTAGCAATATGTCACTTTGTTAAATTTCAGTACGAACAAAGAAAAACTTAAAGCATTAAGTAATGTTGTAATGTTACAAAAATAAAATTCTGAACCCATCCAGCCAATATGAAGCATGCTACAATCCAAACACTGACTTCTTCCACATTAATATGCATTGATATGCGTTTTTTACTCATTACTTTGATGTGAGATTGACAGACATTATGGGGCTTCCTGGCCTCTCTGAATAGTAAAACAATACTACATATTAATTTGGCAAATTTTAGAAGGAGCTTATTCCATGTGAGAACAAATAAAAGTGAGAAAACTATTTTGTCAGGATAAAGTATGGCAACTCATGTTTGAGTTATTCCTTCCTAGAATTTGCCTGGCTTCATTGTCTTGAATATATTGGGATATATCAACTTGTTTTAAACTGCATTAAGCTTTCCCTGCAATAAAGTTTGCAAGATACCTTTGGCAGTTGGCAAACTGCAACTTGACATTGGAGGACATGCAGGTTTATTGCATACTTGTATACATTAATCATGTATTACCTCCACAGGGTGAAATACTGCCGCCTCCCATGTGGTCAGTAATTACAAATGGCACCATTAATCATAACAGTTTCCTACTACAAACCTCCTCTAGTGGCTCTTTTTGATTCTCCTCTTCTTCAAAATCCTCACTGTAATGTGGAGATCCTGCAAAGGCTGAAAGAGAAAAGAGCTGATGAACACACACAAAAAAACAACAACATAAAGAGAGGAGTGGTAGGGGGTTTATTATTCTTACCTGGAGACTCCGTGACGGTGCCTTCGACTCGGGCCTTTTTTTGATCCCCATTACTCTGCTCAACTGCTTCTTTAGCTTTCCTGGATCGGGAATATTCATACTCTTCACATTACAGTCACAACCCTGATCTTCAAGAGCAGAGCAGCAAAGATTCTGTATCCAGGCTTATAAACAAGCATGAGGTCTGTAATTATGCAATTTCTTTATTAATAATTCATAAGAGCAATTTAAGCCAGTGGTTCTCAAACTTTTTCGGTCATTCCCAACTTTGGATAAGGGGGAATTTTCAAGCCCCACCTGGCCCCATCGCCCCAACACAATGCTAATGAAATACAGCAAATCTTAACATTTTCAAGTATCATCATGTTGTATCTAAATTCTAACTCAATAACATCATATTATATATTCCTCCCGGGGAAGGTCTATTCCAGGGTACTGGAGAGGAGAGTTCGGCCGATAGTTGAACCTCGGATTCAGGAAGAACAATGCGGTTTTGCGTTCTTGCCGTGGAACACTGGACCAACTCTTTACCCTCCACAGGATGCTCGAGGGTTCATGGGAGTTTGTGTTTTGTGGACTTGGAGAAGGCTTTCGCCCGTCTCCCTCTTGGCATTCTGTGGCAGGTGCTCCGGGGGTATGGGGTCGGAGCCCCTTTGCTAAGGGCCGTGCAGGGCTGCTCTTTGTCACCGGTTCTGTTCATTATTTTTATGGACAGAATTTCTGGGCGCAGCCAGGGTCTGGAAGGGGACCAGTTCGGGAACAACTGGATTTCATCTCTGCTCTTTGCAGATGATATCTCGTTGGCTCCTTCGGGCCGGGACCTCCAGCATGCACTGGGGCGGTTTGCAGCCAAGTGTGAAGCAGCTGGGATGAGAATCAGTACCTCCAAGTCCGAGGCCATGGTTCTCAACCGGGAAAAGGTAGCTTGCCCCTTCCACATCGGTGGAGAGTTCCTGCCTCAGGCGAAGGAGTTCTGTTGTAAGTGAAGTATCTGTTGTTTGTTCACGAGTGAGGGAAGGATGGAACGTGAGATTGACAGGCGGATCGGTGCAGCGGCCGCAGTAATGCGGTCGTTCTATCAGTCCGTTGTGGAGAAGAAGGAGCTGAGCCGAAAGGCGAAGCTCTTGATCTACTGGTCAATCTTCATTTCTACCCTCACCTATGGTCATGAACTTTGGATCATGACCGAAAGAACAAGATCCCGGATACAAGCGTCCGAAATGAGTTTTCTCATAGGGTGGCGCCCTGCTACCTTAGAGATAGCTCTGTCACCCGAGAGGAACTCGAGTAGAGCCACTGCTTCTCCACATAGAGAGTTGCCAGCTGAGTGGTTCAGGCATCTGTATCGGATGCCCCCTGGACGCCTCCCTCGGGAGGTGTTCCAGGCAAGCCCCACCGGGAGGAGACCCAGAGGAAGACCCAGGACACGCTGGAATCAATAGGTCGCTCAGCTGGCCTGGGAACGTCTTGGGATCCTCCCATGGTTAAGGCACCAACTGTGGCCACGCCTGCTGCTGCGGTCCTGCTAGCCACCCACTACTACTACCATCACCACCATGGATCACAGTTGGGCTTTGACTGTCGCCATGACTGCTGTTGTGGTTATGTTGGACTACTATGCTTCTTAAAAGGGATCATGGTTGAGTCTGAACTGTTGCTGTACCTGCTCAACCCTGTTACAATATTTTCTTAGGATGTTGCTCCTGCTCCCCCGGCTCCTTTAAAAACACATGGTGTCCTCAGCAGTTACAACAGCTCCAATGGCCCTCATATGTTGTCTTAGGCGACATTTTTAGAATAAGTTGAAATGTGTTTCAAACACACCTAAGTGGGTGTAATAGTGTAACATTGCTGTTTACATACCTGAGGTAACTGGTTTCAGTGGTGGAACTTGTTGAGTCCAGCTCTCTGTTTAGCTTTGAGTAATCTATAGTTGTTAAAGCCCCTGCTTCTAGTTGGGCAAAGAACTTGGCTTTCTCCTTTTCTTCCTCTATAGTGTCCAAGCCAATATTGGTCACCTCCACAGCTGGTATCTTCACCAGGTCTGCACATACATATAAACACAGCGCATATGGAACTCTTCTAAACTTTATGCAAAGATAAAGAAAAACAGCAAGGTGCAAGGTCCTACTTTCGGTTTGTAGCTTCTTCAGATCGGATGTGGAACAGCAAATAGAGAGACTGAAAATGCTAAAGGCAGCTGAACTTGCTATTTGTAATACTTGATAGCACCGAAAAATCTCTACTATAGTTGAATGCATCAGAACATGTCTGCTATTTCCCATTACATGCAATGGAATGATTCCATATACCAGATAGGTAACAAGGCTTTTCAAGTTATCCAATGATTCTAATTTCCATTTTCAATTTAGTATTTACTTGGAAATCAGGAAGAAAAAGTTTTATCAACTTTCATGCTCATATTAACTAGGCAGATGACTTCAAATAGGCCCCACATAAGTTGTAAAAAAGAATTACGATATATTACATGGGGTTGTTGGAGGGCCGCAAATGTCTCTGTTCTGTCTGTCTTGAAAGTCCTTGACATAAAGAACCAGCACTGTTTTAATTGAACTATAAAATGTAATTCATCAAA
Source organism: Serranus cabrilla (assembly GCA_903364295.1). NCBI lineage: Eukaryota > Metazoa > Chordata > Actinopteri > Perciformes > Serranidae > Serranus > Serranus cabrilla. The sequence continues at coordinate 756,575 of CAFUXE010000777.1, read as the reverse complement.
CTTCTAGCCCATATGTGCTTTCATTAAGTACTTTCTCCGAACAAATATTATCATGTTCCTCTTTGTTGCCCCAGACTCACCCTCTGGCTCAACATTGTTTCTGCTGAAAACATCTGCTTCAAGGCTGTCTTTCTCCAAAAGAGTGTCTCCTGGATCCTCATCCTCATCTTGAACAGACTTCCCCAGTGTCTTCCTGAAGGTCTTCCCAGATCCCAGCAGTCCTAGAGAACAATGTGAGAGAAAAGCACTAGTGACCTAAACAACCTGACAACTGTAACTAGAGAATCTATTATACTACATTTTTTGATACATACTTTTTTTTCATATACACACTGCTAGTACTACAAGTTATAAGTGAGTTAAAATACATAACAAATTATTATCACAACATCATTACCATTAATACTACTATTTCATACGCAATTTTATTGAATATGTAACATTTTTACAGTGAGCTGAAGTTGCTGTCTTCTAATTAGATCAATGCAAACATTTTCTAAATATCCTTATCCTTAAAGGGAATTAATGCATTTCTGTTTTTATTGTATATAGTATTAACGACTAGTCTATCAATGAATATAAGCTGCCGATGGGTACTAATTGTGACTATTGGTTGATGGAACCTGGCTCAATCTGCTACTCATGGTGCCATATTGCTACCCACTGCCTATTACTATTCATGCATTCTTCCATTGTGTGTTTTTGAATAAGCTGATATATATGATTTCATACATGCACTTTACAGAAGCTACCATGTTGAAGTTTAAGTAAGAATTTAAGATAAAGGGAAATAAAATTGAATAAACATCAGAATGTTTTCATGCGAGAATAAATAGGTAAAACCTCAGACTCTCCTGTATTAACTCAAAAGCCATTTGAATGTGGCTTCTAAACTACACAAGTCTTTATTTTCATTCATCTTCACACACTGACCATCCTTTCCCTCTGCAATTGATCAAGCTTTTACAAGTTGGTTATCCATTTATAGAGTCTATTTAGCAGTTTCACAGAGGATATAGCCCAGGAACAAATTTAATAAAAACAGTTAATTTATTGCAAGTGTAAAAGCAATAGAGTGTAACAAATATGGACTACAATTCTACATCTTTCACAAAGAACTCTGAGTTCTGGGTCCGAGAAATCCCTACAAGAGACTAATGAAGGGCACTAACATACAACTTTATATACACCAGCCACTTCAATGGGCCACTTCTTGTTAATGCAAATATCTAATCAGCCAATCAGTAACTGGCATGTATACATATTCAAGATGACGTGCTGAAGTTCAAAACAGGTATCAAAATGGGGACTAAAGGTAATTTAATTAGTTTGATTTAAGACAGGCTTATCTCAGTATTTCAGAAAAAAGGGAAAATATTGTGTGAGTGGGAGTTCTCTGGGCAAAAGTGCCTTGTTGATAAGGTTTGGTTGATGAGATTGAAGAGGTCACAGGAGAATGGCCAGATTGGTTCAAGATGCAGGAAAGGTCACAGTAGGCTAACTCAAATATCCACTCTTCAGGACCAAAGTATGCAGAAGACCATGTCTGAACACACAACACGACAAAACCTCGAAGCAGATGAGCTAAAGCAGCAGAACAACACGCTGGGTGCAACTCCTCTCAGCTAAGAACAGGAATCTGAGGCTACAATTCACACAGGCTCACCAAAATTTGACAAAAGAAGATTGTGAAAACATTGCCTGGTCTAATAAGTCTTGATTTCTGCTGCAACATTCAGATGGTAGGGTCAGGAACAACATTGTTGCGCACCTCGTCTTGCTCAGTTCACATTTGCACAACTATTTACCAGGGACCAAAGCAAGTGGACAACTGGATAGGAAACCTGATCCATATAAAACCCTTTGAAATGCCCAGTGAGATCACTGTTGTAGGTATGAGCCTGTCTGGCAACAACAACAATGCCATGTTCAAAGGCTCTTAAATCTGTTCTCCATTCTGATGCTCGCTTTGAACTTGAGCAGCTTGTCTTCACCATGTCTACATGCCTAAATGCATTTAGGTGCTGTCATTTGATTGGCTGATAAGATATTTGCGTAAATGAGCAGTTGAAAAGGTGTACATAATAACATTGCCGGTGAGTGTACACATATATTTATACACACACACACAGATATGAATTCTACTGTGTGGATGCATGATGTTTTCACAAATACAAAGTGTTTTAAGAGTAAAAGTACTTCTCACCACTGTTGTTCTCTGGTTTTTTGACTTTGATAAATCTGCTTTTGGCCACATCTGCTGAGGAAAGAGAAAAAACAGGGGACAGTCTTTCAAAGCAGGAAATCATTAAGAGACAAATACAAAGCTTTGCAATGTTCATGCAGTATTTATATACAGTTCAGAAAATTCTGGTCTCAGATAACATTCGTGTCTTATGTGAAATTTTGGGGTAAACAGAGCCCGAACCCTATAACCAGCGCAATACACACCCCTTATAATCTCAAAACGGTCTGAAAAAGCATAAAACATAAACTTTGACATTCAAAAAGCATAAAACATATGACAAACTGATGCACACCTGAACAGTTCAAAGTGTGACCAGACCTATGAGTGATTCTTAATGCAATATTTCACAAATGCACAGGGTGTTTTTTCCACCACTGTATACTGGCACTACATTTATTTGCGGAATATCATGAAGAACCTTATTAGTACCTCTCTCTGTTCCTCCACTGCTCTGTTTGTCATCTGTCCGCCAAGACACTGTGGGTGTCTGGGCTGATTTCTGACTTTCTTTAGCACCAGGCTGCTTGTCAGAGTTATCTGAAATAGACTGAAAAGAAATAAGGTTTAATTCAGAGAGATGCCTTTAGGCTAAGATTGTGTGTATTAAAACAAGACTCAGATAATCATTATATAAATGGGCTTATAGCACTTTTTAACAAGAGACATTAAAATCCAGTCAGTGTTATAATTTGTGAGTAAGTTGTAGTTAATGTGAATTAATGTGAAAGACAGCTGTAATGTTGCTACTGCTGAGAATCAGGGAAACACTCTTCCCAGTCTAGTCTCTTTGTGCCACTGAAGTTGTAAAGGTTAGACCAGGGGTGTCAAACTGATCCAGTAAAGGGCCGAGTGGCTGCAGGTTTTTGTTCCAACCAAGAAGAAACACAACTGAATCCAATCATTCAATCACCTGAACTGATTAATGACCTTAACTGATTAATTATCAGTATCACCTGTGCTCTTGCCAATGTTTGGACATATTATGCTGTATTATGTTTTCACAGAGGGGCCAATTCTATCATTTGTAAGC
>CAFUXE010000777.1:740308-753292 GCA_903364295.1 Serranus cabrilla | reverse complement strand
ATAATATAGTGTTTCTTGTTTCATATTTTTGGATATACTATACTATTACCCAGGTCCAACAGCATTTTTAGGCATTTTTGGGTGAACTACACTATGACCAATTTTGGACATACTATAGTTTGTTTTTTGCCATCTAGAACAGGGGTTTCAAACTGATCCAGGAAAGGGCAGAGTGGCAGAAGCACACCTGAATCAAATCATTCTAATCACCTGAACTGTCTTCACTCAGTTGATTAGTTATCAGTATCACCTGTGCTCCTGCTTGGTTGGAACAAAAACCTGCAGCCACAGCGGCCCTTTACTGGATCAGTTTGACACCCCTGGGTTAGACCTTGCAACATTTCTGAAACGCTTTCAGCATGGTGAATAATTAAATGCCTCCTGATTGACAAAAAGGCCACAGCAGCACAACTAGAGAGACTATATGTTTTTTTTATACAGCCTTCTGAAAACATTGTTATTCATGTATTGTTTCTTAATCTTTATGGTTAATAAACAAGCAATATGGCCAAAATCTTATCAGTATATATGAGGATACAGTAATTGTTATGTACATTCCATTAGGAAATGGTTCAAAATACCAATACTGTATTTCAAATTACATTATTTTCTTATGTGGATCTTCCAAATGCTACAAACAAAATCAACTGACTCACATGAGATAACATTTTAGTCAAAACAAAATGGAAGCTTTAAGGTTCCTAAGAACAATCATTTCAAGTGTCACAGGTTTTAAGGTTAACAGTATTCCTCCTCCTCCTCCTCCTATGTGTTTACAACTTAATTCTTTGGCTTATGAAGCACATTTACAGATTAATAACTGTCTTCATACTTGATTCCTCCAACCCTACAAAACACGATAATCAGTAACACATGTTAGATTACCTCCTTGAGGAACAGCTCAAACTGCTCATCCAGCTCCTCCTTGGTCAGTCTGTGAGACATAGTGTTACTGTTCACTCCATCAGCCAATGGAAACCCAGGCAACTAACATAAAGACAAAAATCATTTGTGAGGAAGAAATTACACCTCGTGTATAGCATATCGTCACACTGTTAAAACCATTTTTTTGTCAAAGTTGTTTTTTTGTCTAAATCATCTCTTTATGACGCCGGCCACCTATGGTAAAATCTCCTACATCCTCAGTTGATCAGATCATGTGATTTTCCCCCCTTTTAGATGATGGCATACATCAAGTGTGTGACACTTTTGGTGAAGTTTTTTTGTGTTTCCTGAAAAACTTGAAAAAATGAGTGAGGCGATTATTTTATCAGTGTAACTACTGAAAAAAAAAATGTTAATACATATTTTATAAATGAATTGACTAAATGTAAATAGGTGAAATACGGTATGTACAAGTATCATTATGTTTCTTTCAATGTTGATTCCAGTGCAAAATACTGGCAAAATCAAAGAGACAGCTATTTAGCATATGGCGTAAATAATAATTAGGCGTTTAAGGACATTTTCGCACTTAAATTAATGGTATTAGAAAAAATAAATGTTAGTTACAAAATATATACATTAGTAAACAGCTAAGAATCGATCTAAATATGAGGAAAGATGATGAGGATGATGATGTTTCATTTACCAGCTTACTGACATTTTTCTTCATTTGGTTTAATATAAACCTGTTATATGCCAACAACAACAAAAATACATCAAACATCCTTCATCGGGATGTGGTGGAAAACAGCTCAAGCACACTGGATTTCATCTCTTAGTGTCAATATTTATTTCTTTTCATTCACATGCGTAAGTATACGGACATGAAGAAATATATTAAAAACACGTTCTAAAAATGCAGATTCACTTTAATTGGGCAATAGATGCTTGTCTTGTCTTTTTTAAAAGGTATCCGAGTTGTAAATAGCAGGCTAAGTACTAACATCAAATCTTCCAAGTTATTAGTTACTTATTTAACAAACATGCAATAAATTAATAAGTACTTTCTTTGATTACGGGTCTGGTACTTCCAGAGAATAAAATCAAAATTATCCGCTTGCGATCACTGTAAACCATTCCTAAAAGGGTGATATTTAACCGAAATGAATGCTGCTCGCTTACATGTGTTAATATTCGCATGGCAACAAAGTACACAGATGAATGAGACTTGCATTTTCAAACAATTGTTAGCAACGTGAACAACAAGGTGTCATGAAGATGCAATGAAGTAGTACCATTTCCGGTGAAAATAAACGTTATTAAGCCCAGTGTGGAGTAGCACAGGATCGTAGCGTTAGCGTTTACTTTATTTTGAAGCTAGAATTGCCCTACTTCCGGTGAAAAGATATATGATACAGCTAACAGTAGCTAAGTAGCTAAGTAGTTTATCTCCTTAGCTAATAAAGTTAAGCTGGCCAATAAACGTAAATTAACTTTCCCCACTGCATGCGGGATACGTATTATTCACGTAAATGTATCGGTCTTGCATCGACAAAACTCACTTGTAAGACTGGACTTCGATAGCTCCACAAACTGAAACCGTTTTCCTCCTTGGTAAATTGATTTAAGTCTGGCAGTTCCCGCAAGCAACAACATCCGGGTGAGAAACCCGACCTGATTGGTTACAAAGGTATACGTCATAAGAAATAATAACCAAATCAGAATCTGAACCAAGAGATTGACGGAAATGAATTAGGACAGTGATGTATCTCTGGAGGGTGTAGATGCAGACTACTGACTGCCCAAGAAACTTGTGCTCCAGTTTGTTTGGTTGGTGAAATTTTTGTTTTATTTTATTTATATATTAGCAATAATATTAGCACAGTAGTTTGTAGACTTACAATATGAGCCAGCTAATGCTAACAGGAGCGTAAGAAAGACTAAATTATTAGACCAGTATGCAGGATTGAAGTCATAAGTTATAGTTAGTTACTTAAAGTTAGCTAACGTTATGTGATGTTGTGATGATTAAACTAACCAAGTTAATGATAGACTTCACTATGATAGAATATGTTGAACTGTGTCAAATTACAATGATGTTTTTACTTGAAAAATATCACATTTCAGCATGGTTCAGAAATAAAGTTAACCTAGATGTAGCATTAGGTCTAGCTGGAATTAAATATTCGATTACATAAAATTTGTCGGCCCACAACCCGACACAATTCTTTTTTATTGATTTTGTTACCAAAGCAGAGATGATAGTATGCCTGCATTTCAGGAAAAACTGCAAAAAGTTTTAGTAACATATCTGTTTGTCTGTGTGAAATTTTCTCCCGTAAGTGATCCAGACCGGGTGGACCACTGGTGAAGCTCAACATGAGAAGTCAGAATTCTTCTACACAGTCTTATTCAGTTTAATATCCTGCAGCTGAAAAGTTTGACCTGGAATGTCAGGGGTTCATCATCAGTTGGGATTAATACTGGACAAAAAGTGTGGACAATGTAATTTCAACACCATTTAGTTAAGGAGAATGACCACATATGCTACCACCAGACAATGGAAGCAAAAATGCAAATGTAAACAGTAGAAATGAAATTCACATCATTTTGAAACAGGATTTTAAACCATGCAACACTATCTTTGACCAGCTCATTTCACTGACCACTGATCTTCTTCACGAGCTGCTGTTGTTTGGTTGGAAAGAAAACGCTGTTTCACGGAACAGGATTCAACGCTACTGGCTTCAATAAAACTGGCTCTGTAACCTGAGAACACATGGCTGACCTGATGCTGAGCTCCCAGCTTGAGTGATTCAGCATCACTGGCAGTAACTGAATTTGTGTTGGAGAAGATCACCATGAAAGGTTCCATAACCTCTGTATAACATTTACATATGAGAGAAATATGTTTTTATTCTCTTTTTATCTGAAAAAGCCCATTTTCTGTCCTTGGTATGTTGTGTTGGGGTGTTAATACCAGGAGAAATGTTATTCATCATTATTCTGATGTACCATTTTAAGTGAATATGGGCTTCAGCCCAATCAAGAGACAAACTTTCACAGATTCACAGTGCTGACTTACATACTTTACTGTAAATATATTCTGGGAAGTGCAGGGAAGAAACATCATCACAGCACAGGCAACTAGGGATGTGCGTATCGATCCGCGAATATCAATACTTCCGATCTGGGGGTGTGTTTTTTAGAATCGATCTTTACATCAAAATATCGATAGTCGAAGTCCACTTTTACAAGAAATATTCATATTTTTATGACACAGACTCTCTAATCAATTTTATAGAAGTAAAAAGTGAAACCTGTGGTCAATATTTGTGTCGGATATGGAACTACTTTTCCCTCTGGCTTGCGCTCGGCAGCTCGCGCACTGATATGCGCGTCGCATGCATTGAACACACGCCAGCAGCCGTCTATCAGACAGTCAGAGACAGCGGAGATAGAGAGAAGCAGAGGATGGGAGAGAGGAATTAAATTGAAGTCGGAGCAGCTGAACGTATTTTCTCTTTTTTTTTACAGGATGTACTTCTTCAACAATTGGTTGATGATGCACAAAATGAATTATGTTACTCCCTTTTTAATTCCAGAAAGTTGAAAGTGAGCAAGCCAGTCGCAAGAGCATTAATGACTAATGAAGCTTACAATATAAAATAAGCAGGACGAAAGACTAGTGAGAGCCGTTCATTCGTTTTTCATGCCTGTACTTTGTCAACTTTTGTCAACAATTGTGTTTTGGTGATCTTTTTCATTAAAATCCCGCAAAAGGCTTTTTCCAGAACTCTGTTTTCATCCATGTTTTTTTTCTTCAATATAAGGCGGATCTCAAAGTCATTTATAGAAGTCAAGCTGATGACTCAAAATTAAACTTGGGTGAGTCAAGACCCCAATCAGAGGTAAAAATAACAAATTGCCCCAGTATGAATGAATGGGAGACGAACTTTTAAAAATGTCACCATAATGCATTTTATTTCACTGCAGGTTATAATTAATCTACTACTGTATCCATGTAACAAGAACAATACAGTCTATACATATCTTCAGAAGATCCTCTACCACACACTTCAGAGCTCATTGAAACTTCTATTTTTGATATTGCATATACTCTCATCAGTTCAGATAATCTCATGTCATCAGTCTCATTATATTGTACTTTACATACCTTTACAATGTTTCAACATATAGTTTTCATGAACTATATTAACTTTATTCCAGACACACTGACCAAACTGTAAATCTTAAGAATTTCAATGCAGCTTGATTTTGTGATTGTCTTTACAACCCAACAAAGCCTGGAGCGTGTTGCCTGCTGTCCGCATCATCACCTTGGTGCATAGAAATACAATGTTCCATTAATTTCTCAAGCACGCACACACGCACGTGCGCGCACACACACACTTTGCAGGGTGGAGTTGGGTCAAAGCACAGCTCATCAGCCCTGGAAGGCGTGGATTTCCTCTTTAATGAAGCCCTTCTGCTTCAATAACCTGAAGGACAAACGACATGGAAGGGAGGAAAAGACAAAAATCTTGAATTTGGAAAAAATTAGACACACACTTAAAGGCAATAGCACAACATTTTTTGGAGTCTGGCAACCCTTTCTAAAATACGTGGAAGAAAAACTTGACATAACTTTGTGAATTTTATCTGTAGCATTCTGCACCTGTATAATGATGATCATTCTAATTTGATGTATTATTATTTCTATTATCATTCATTATTACTTTCTAAACAATTTTATTCCATATTATGTGTGTGGACAGCACGAAGTTAATCGCCTCAGCCATAGAGGGCGACAGTGGCGCAGTGATAGTGCGGTCATCTCATAACCGGAGAGTTGGCGGTTCGAGCCCCGCTCGCTGCAATCCCATTGTTGTGCCCTTGGGCAAAACACTTTACCCACAGTGTTACCGCTGGTCCACCGTCTCAACCTGTAGTGCACATGCTCTTGTTCTGCCTATATGTCATTAATGTAAACTAAGAACAATGGCACTCTGTCACTTGCTATCACATGGGAATTTCTTTCATTGCAAAGTTATGTTTGGGACAAACTGGTAGCAAGGCTGATTTGACAGTGCTGTAATACAACCATGGTATATGTCCGTGAACTTTGATAGGATTGAATGGGATGCTGTCTTGGAATGTGGCAACTGCTTTGACTATGGTGAACACAATGTTATCATAACTGAAAATAAAACCTACATTGTAGTCAAACTGAATGCAGGACAGTGAGGTAAACAATATATAATGAAGGTTACATTACACACCCTACTGTTTTCTCTGTGAAGGCTGTGGGGCCGCACACACACGCATAGCATTTGGATCCGTCTGGCCTGTTGAGGAAATTATTGAGCACAGACTCATCCACCTGACCCCTGCTGCCGGTCCAGCTGTCAGAGGGGTCGGAGAGGACGTACTCCACCTGGAACCTGACACACACAGAAAGACTTTCTTAAGATGTGAAGACATGAGTTGTAGCAGAAGAAAAGTGGATGTTTCAAGCTGATTTTATCCCTTTAAGCACATCTCATGATGCACTCTGTAACAAAGGCTACATATAAAGTCACATATTGTCGATTCTGAAATGGACTTTCTCTTGATCTTAATTTGTTGCTGCAGTTTTTGCAAGTGATCACACAGAGCTTTGTAAAGACTTCAAATCTGCTTAAAATCCATACAAAGGGGGGTTTAAATTAGGAAAAGCATTTAAAGGGACCAACCTCTCGCTATCAGCAGCCAGTGCATCCAGTTCACAGCGCCACAGAATGTCCTCCTCTCTTCGGTTAAAAAAGAGCAGCTGGATTTTTCTGAGGACACAAAAACATGTTATGGATTATTATGCAAGGCCTTGATTTTTACAATCAGTGATACAAACAGTAAAATGGAACACATGATACATGTTATCTCAATACTGTGGAAGGTAAATGTTGATGAGAAATCTTTCTTCCAAACTAAGAAAAAAATCTCAATACAGGAAATACATTTTATTTGTGTGTGTGTGTGTGTGTGTGTACTTTAATTTTGGTAAATTTTATCAATTCCAAGTGAACAAACAATGGACTGGAGCTTTTATTTTGAAAAACAAGCCTGATCCTGAGCTTCCTGTAATGATGAAGTTGCTCTATGGGGATTTTATTTTGAAACAAGGACCTTTTTCCTGAGTTCCCCTTTAAGATACAGTTACACTCTGAAGCTTTATTTTGAAAAGGTGGGCCATCTCTCTGAAGGTACAGTGGCTATCAACAGCCGACTTGTGCAACCCGACAGGAAGAAGAAAGATTTCCATTGTGACCATTATGTAGAAATGCCCGGGGTGTTTATTCAGACATGAAACAAACACTGTACATTGGCATTAGATCAAAATCGAATCAATTAAACTTTCCAGGGAGTCTCTGGTGACAAAGTGTTGTGTCTCGCGATCCGACGGGTCTCACCTGATGCTGTCCTGTAGGGCCAGTTGGATGAGGCGAGCCATGGGTGTGAACCCTGTGCCTGCTGCCAATAAGTAGAGATATGTGACATCGCGAAGGGGGCGAAGACTAAAGGTACCCTCTGGACCACTAACAGATATACAGTCACCTAGAGAAAAACACCATATCAGTGAACAAATGAATCACACAGTGCTGGATTAACAGTGATGCTGATGTGAATAAACACATTATTAAAATACATCCAAAAGAGCATGAACACTGTCGGAACCACAGGGAAACAACAGATGGGCTTTGTTCGTTTGTAAACCTTGATCTGGATTCATAATGGAAAATGTTAGAGCATTTTCTTTGACCTGAGTCCACCTCAAAATCTCTTTGTTTTCAGACAAACAACATGCCCTGAACTCTACCCAGGCTACTTTGGTTTCACACCTGCTAACAGAGCAAAAACACACAAAACCTCTCTGGAGCAGGTGAAGTGTTAAAAGTCATCACAACTAGGACACAAGTTCTATGTGCAAAATTCCATATTATGCCCTACTAGTCAATATGTGTACTATTGTGCAACATATTTTTGAGTAACGCAACAGTCGTATGTTTCTTTTCAGATGCACTAAATAGTAATTACCATGACTCTCTACCACAGGGGTGTCAAACTGATCCAGTAAAAGGCCGAGTGGTTGCAGGTTTTTGTTCCAACCAAGCAGGAGCACAGGTGATACTGGTAACTAATCAACTGAGTGAAGACAGCTGAGGTGATTGAATGATTGGATTCAGGTGTGTTTCTGCTTGGTTGGAACAAAAACCTGCAGCCACTCGGCCCTTTCCTGGATCAGTTTGATACCCCTGCTCTACCAGGACAATAGTAGCTTGGTGAAATGTGGCACATCCTATAGATTTATTTTTAAAAAAGGTGGTGTCCAGCCTTCCTGTACATTTGTCTACTTGTTATTTTATGTTACAGGTCTCTTTCAAAGGAATCGAGGTCTTTGGGAAGGAACTCAAAATAACACAACAAGCAGATGATACAATTTTTTCAAAAACACTCAGGATGTCCCTCCCATTGGCATATCTGCTATATCTGAGTAATGTAATGAAGTAAAATCTGAAAAATGTGAAATCCTTCCTCTAAAGCAGTGATTCTCAACTGGTGGGTCGGGACCCAAAAGTGGGTCGCGGACCCATTTTCAGTGGGTCGTGGGCCTTTTACCTGGGCAAAAAAATCCTGTGGTTTTATTTTGAAGGGGATTTTTTTATGCCGTCTATTCACTCTGTTTGTTTTCATGTCTTTTATGGTAATTTTGTGTCTTTTTTTAAGGGTTTTTGTGCCTTTTTCTGTCATTTAACATCTTTTTCTGATCATTTTGTGTCTTTTTGGGAAATCTTGTGCCTTTTTTTGGAAAACGTTGTGTCTTCTTTGGTAATTTTGTGTCTTTTTTGGGGGGAAATTTTGTGTCTTTTTTTGGTAATTTTGTGTTTGTTTTTGGTAATTTTGTGTCTTTTTTTTGGTAATGTTGTGTCTTTTTGTTCAACATTTTAGAAGTTGAACATTTTCCTCGTTTTGGGTCTCGTCTTGTCATGACGGGGTGATGGTGGGTCCCAAAGCCAGACCAGTTGAGAACCGCTGCTCTAAAGAACACCATTCTTAATGTAAGTTGTGACATTACTGTTAAAGACACCATAACCTGTTTGGGAATATACATTTCTAGAATGGTTAATGGTCTGCACTTGCATTTCATTCTAGTCTTTGCGACCACTTAAAGTGCCTTTACACCACAGACGGCAGTCATACACACATTCATACACTGGTTGCCAAGGCTACCCTAAACTGTACCACCTGCCACCATCAGGAATTAATTCATCATTCTTCAATGAACTCAACATCAGGAGCAATTTGTAATAATGCTGCCTTAATAAATGATCCAAATTACACACAGATTGTACAGTAAAACTGATAGAGATGTAGAGCTACATTATCCTCTTTCTTCTTTCCTCACTGACACATTGGCTGTGACTTACCGATATGCAGGTTGCCGAGATGTGGGGTGAACACTCCGTCAGGGTAAACCTTGATCATGAGGTAGAGGTCTGCCTCTTGTGAGGAGTTGTTGGAGGCAGCTTCCAGGTTCTGATCTACTGGAGTGTAGGGCCTCACTACCTCTGTGTCTGGATAGGAACAAAAAATAATCATTTAGCTTTTTATTTCACATTTGAAGTATCTAGTTCAGTATACTAGTCCTTCAGAGCAACTTCAATTCTGTCTCAATAAGGATTGAAGTCGTCCCAGTTTAGACTGTGTTTTTTATTCTGTATGGAGTTATACTATACTACTTATACATTTAAGACTTCTTCTAAGATATATCCCTGTGGTGCCACCTAATGGACATCACATTGTAACACACACACAATACTAATTGAGTAAAAATGACCTGTCATATTAATGTTTTTAGTAAAACAGAGATTAAAATAGAATGATTCGGACAACAAATGTATTATTCACATTTCACATTGTCCCATAAATTTAGTTTGTCTCTTTTCTTTGGGCTCTCTAGAACAGTGATTCTCAACTGGTGGGTCGGGACCCAAAAGTGGGTCGCGGACCCGTTTTCAGTGGGTCGTGGGCCTTTTACCTGGGCAAAAAAATCCTGTGGTTTTATTTTGAAGGGGATTTTTTTTATGCCGTCTATTCATTCTGTTTGTTTTCATGTCTTTTTTGGTAATTTTGTGTCTTTTTTTTTTTAGGGTTTTTGTGCCTTTTTCTGTCATTTAACATCTTTTTCTGATCATTTTGTGTCTTTTTTGGAAAACGTTGTGTCTTCTTTGGTAATTTTGTGTCTTTGTTTTTGGTAATTTTTTGTTATTTTTTGGTAATGTTGTGTCTTTTTGTTCAACATTTTAGAAGTTGAACATTTTCCTCGTTTTGGATGATGGTGGGTCCCAAAGCCAAACCAGTTGAGAACCGCTGTTCTAGAACAATAAGAGATTTATAACTGACCCTTATAATGTACCAGATTTTCCTGAATAATGAAACAGCTGGAATAGACGCTTTTGACGTGCAGTGTACCTACTTTAGGACTCTTCCTGGTCATACTTTGGAGAGGCTTTAGAAGCATACAGGAAACCGGAAGGTTACAAATGTACAAAATCTGGATTTGCAATGAATATTCAGCTTTGGAGTTTCCTGGCTAAAAAATCTCTTTGTTGTAATGTAATGTAATGCAATTTATTTAAACAGGGAGTGGGTACAATAAAACACTGACCTTGTATAAATCAAGGAAAGATGCATTGCATCAGGTTTTAGCAAAATTGCTATTTTCTGCACGTAGTCCCGGGCAGGTATAGGTGGGACAATAAAATAGTGAGCAAAGTTACAGCAATACAATTTTCAAATGATCAAAGCAGTCATTCCCATATCCTAAAACCGAGCTTGTTGTGTGAGTTGTTTTTACCGTGTGAGGGTAACACATTTTTCAAAACAGGAGCAGCAGCATTAGGAATGATTTTTAAAAATGTAAGCAAACATTTGTTGGCATTTTAAAATGTTCAAAAAGTGAAATATTATATTTGGTGAGTATGGTTTTTGGTCATGGATCTTCAGGCCAATTTTATATAGATTCAAGGAGTCTTAAGACTGAAGTGGACTTGTCATGCAATACAGAAAATGTGGAAGAATCCTTTAAATGTACAATTTGAAGCCTCAACAGTAAGAGAGTTGTTATGCATCTAACATTTGTAACTTTACCGTCTGTTACCCAGATTTACTGGAAAAGGTAGGTTTCACTTCAGTGAACTTTGAAGCACCATTAGCACTGAATAAGCAATGTGATGTGTAATACAACTGTGTGCTAAGTTGTGTGTAGCATCAGCCAGCTTTAGTTTGTAACGTTCGATTTTGCATTGACTTTAAAAATCGTGGTATTAATACATTTTGAAAAGCCTCTCATATATTAAATTATACTTTAATAATAAACAATAGTTATCATTTAAGTGCAGATAAAATGCTCTACTTTTTACTTTTCTCATCTTGTTCTGGCATGCTGGATTGAAGAGATTTTGGAAAAATGCATTTATAAATTCAGCCAAATCATTTGTGGCAAAGTAGTAAGGCTGATAAGCCAAGAATCAATGATTTGAAGGCAGATCTTTATCAGAGAGACAGGAAAATTCGACATCTCTAGATTGACCTTAAGTCAGTGTAGTCCGTCCGCTTTGTTCATACCTTGAATGAGGGCTTTGAGGTAGACATGTTTTCCAACAGGCACATGCATGACAGTCCCACGTGGAAGTTGCAATCTGAAGATCTGGGTGTTGTGGTTCACCTCAGTTTTAGATACCAACACACAATCCCGATAGTGGAGTGCTGTAGAAAGAGATCATTATTCATCATTGTGAGACAACAAATAAGCAAATATCTAATGTTAGCTGAGGAAGATTAAAGAATGAGGAGAAGAAAGTAGCTCTGGTGGTCTTGAATATGTTCCAAAATAAAGCAGACATCATTAAAAACCAGTTTATTTTCTAATGCAATTTTGCAGTTTCACTTCCTGAACCTCAAAGTGATTCATTACTGTGACATCAAGTCATTAACATTCAAATAATAGGTTATAAATAAAAGTAAAGGAGTGAAACCTCTACAGTGGAATGATTTCTTTGATCTCACCTCTGTCTTTTTTGTGTAAAAATGTATTGTGAAATTCCAGTGGTTGACCAAGACTTGACCATTTTCCTTTCACCTGTTTGCGTATGCTGACTTGGATCTTTCCCACTAAGGCAGCAGTGTGGACTGTTGAAGAAATGACAGTTATACAGATTTTGCAAATATTATCTATATTTGTTGTTTCCATTGAATCAATATGTTGCCTTACCATCAATGTGCCCTTCGACTTCATCAGCTAGACCTGAAAAAGCATGAAAGCAAAATAATATGTTAATATTGTGTGCACAGTTTCCATGTCTAATTACACACAAATCTGAATCAATGCCATCAATGTGTTTAATACCATGGCAAATGCAACATTCAAATACATTTTAGAAGGTATCTGGGTTCAGCAGACATAATTCAGTAAAACAACGAGCGCAACATTGACGTGCCCTCATTTCAATAAATGAATGCCAGTGTTAGAGCTGAGGGCCTTAAAGACTCCCTGTTCTGCCCGCATCTTTACTCTATACTTGGCTTTTACAAAAAACTCAAAACAACTGAATAAAGTTTACCATTTTATTGAAAGAATAATAACCAGGTGTAATGATCAGCTCTGGACTCTGCAGTGACCATGCCAGAGCACAATACAGAGTGAAGAACAATTTTTCTTTCCACAGTTTTTCTTCTGGGTTTAGGCCATAGACTGTAAAAATAATGGACGTAGCATCCGTGACGTCACCCATAGGTTTCTGAAAAGCTCGAATGAAGCCTTTTTCCCGCAGTCGCCATTTTGACAAAGATAACTCCGCCTTACTCCCTGGATTATCCAAAAATGGGCAAAGAGCTGGAGCTGTGGCGGACTGAGACACGCCCACCTAGCGCAAAGCTAACGAGCTCGCGGGGGCTAACGAGGCTAACAAGCTAGGCTACATGCTACGCTGAGACAGATAGCGGCTGGCCGGCTAGCGGGCTGACACTGCGGTGACGTTCCCGTCTGTTGGTGTCGTCCCA
>CAFUXE010000777.1:719185-730243 GCA_903364295.1 Serranus cabrilla | reverse complement strand
AAGAAAGTAAAAAATAACAGCCTTCTGTCATTTGGAGGGGATGAGGAGGAAGAGGAGGATTAAATGTTGCTGTGGACATGTAAGACTCATTAACAAATATGAAAAAATGTGACATTGGAAAATGAATGCGAATTGTATCACAGTATTGACAAGTAGGAACTCGGGTAATTAATTCGCAGACACATTCGACACATATTAAAGGACAGTGCTAATATTTTTGCAAGTCAAAGCCCACTGACTACATAAAGTCTACTCTTAATATTATAGAAAAAGTCAACCTGAAAAGATGAAATGCTCTTCAATAACAAATGTATCAGAATGAACATCTTGATTACTCTGTTTTTGTCATATTTCCATTATTGCTGAAGTCATTCCCTGCAGGAATGACTTCCATCTGCACTTGGTACATTCAAAGAAAATTTTTTTTCCCTCAATAATATCAAACAAACTGATCATCCCAAGCATTATCAAATATGTGTTTTGTATTTAGCACTAGTTATATATTTGAAATTACCCTGTTTTTAAATATTATAAAAATTCACCATGTTGCACCCCTATAGCAATAATGGCCAAGGCAATGCAAATAAAAACAATAAAAGATTAAGGTTAAGGAATAGCATTGAATTAATAAGCTCAGTCTGTAGTCTAACAATACAAAGCACACAGGGACGTTGCCTTTATTGTAAGTGACTTTAAAATTGTCAGTTGACAACATTGAGTTTTCCAGAAAAGGCCCATGCTAATTCCCCCATTGCTGAAAAAGGTGAAGAAATGTTTTTACCTAATTTTACGCTAACAAATTTTCAATCACCAATTACTTGCAATAATCTTCAATTTTTCAATTAAATTAAAAAGGGATAAAAAAAAAAAAAAATCAGTGTTTAATTGCATCTCTTCATGGTTTCATAATGTATTGAATGTGAATATATTTTAGCTTCAACAAAGGAGCTGTGGCACTTTACGTTGAGACCATGCATCCTATGTTTTTAAAGACTTCGTGCATTTTTCAACTTTATTAGACAGTGACATAGAGAACGGAAGGGGGACAGAGATGGGAGAAGACATGCAGAAAAGGGACCTAGGGCCAGATCAAACCCAGGTCCACCATGTGCTCTACCAGTGATCCACCAGGATGCCCCAGAAACCATGCATTCTTGTCAGTGCAATTGTATGTTTTTTTTTCTTTTAATGTGGATGTTTTTATTGTGTGTGATGTTGAATAACAGTTGTAGCTGATATTTTAAAAATAAAACATTAAAATCAACTGAGAATCCTCTAATGTAAACTCATTGTGTTCAGTGTATCTGTGTTGTCAGGTAAATTTTGGATGCATCTGGAATCTAGCATCTAGCTGAGTCTACTCCATCAACCTTACAGATATTGCTTTTTGCTATTATAATGCAGATGATGATTAATTGTATTACTTTATTTGCTAAATTCTACATTCATATGCAGAAATTTTCTCAATCACAACCCAAATTTCAATTCTTTCCCCCCAGGATGACATTTTATGCCTAAATCGCTGATCTTAATAAATAACAAAAAGAGCAATACATTTTCAGTTATTTATAGTACTCGTTTTCCCTACACCTCTGTGTAAAGTGTGGGGGTTGTTTGTTTAATTCTCATTTTTTTGTTTGTAATTGTAATTTTATATTCTTTAATTTTATATTTATATTCTTTATGTCTCAGGGGTCATTTATATGTTGCATGTGCTGACATTATTTACCTGGATCTTTGAGCTTCATATTTTTTTTTCTATAAAAAGCTGTATGACACGCCCATCCTACTACAAGATCAACCCACTTCAGTACACGACCTGCCTCCTGAGACAACCTTCATTATAATATATTTCAAACCACGATCTTTTCCTAAATCTATTTATTTACGTAGTTTTTGTCCCAAAGCCCAATTAAACGTGTTTTCGTTGTAACAACACCCGACCACGCAATCTGGTTCCTCAACCTAACCAGATTGTGACAATTTTGAGTGCCTGTCCTGTAGTAGGAGTGTCCTGTGCAGCCGCAACCATACCGAGTCAGCGGTGGGAGGAACACCTAAAGGGGGGGCTCAGCAGCAAAGTGCAGGAATGCCAACGAAGGCAACGTTCAGCGGGATGTAATAGCAATTGATTTGAAGGGAAGACAGACACATGTTCCCAAATGTCTACCTCTTTACAGCTGAAGGGAGGGACACTGACAGGAACATGCAAACAGGTTAGTAATGGTCACTCTGAGACGTTAGCTAAGCAGCTAATGTTAGCTTAAGCAGAAATGGACTGTCTTTAGCTCATGTGTTTTGGCTACTCCGGGTGCAGTCAGATTTCAGTGTCACATAGGCATAGCGTTCAAACGTGTCTAACCTAAAGGAAAAGCAGCGGGTTGTTACATTTTTTCTTTTACATTACTAGACGCTGTATTACAATGCCTGGCCAAATACAGTCGAGACAGAGCTGCCCATCGTACTCTGAAAACCACGCCCACCAGAGGGGGAAAACAAAAGGTGCCCCAATATGCAAGCAGGGGTTAAAAAGCTAACAACATGCCTGTACCTAGCTAAAAACATTGGTTAAACACGTCAAATGATTATTTTAGCACCCTGAGGACACGTTAGATGTTAGTAAAGTAATGTCAGCTATGTGTTAAGCTAAGGCATTTGCAAACATAATGCCATGTCTGCTTTATCCACATTCCACCACACTATGCTTTAAGATTAAGATGAATTACTTAATTATTCCCACAATGGGGAAATTCAACCTCTGCATTTAACCAATTCTTATTTACACACAAGTGGACTGCCCACGCCCACTGCCCATGCTTTAGCCTTACTTGTAGATATGTAGTGAGCCTAAAACTGATATTTATATATCTGACTTATTGACAAAATGCTCCCTGCTCACATGACTTCAGCATACTTAATGTCAGTATCTTGGTACAAATGTACCATGAAGATTCAGTCAAAACTGCAGAAACATTAAAGGGACACTGTGTAATGAAAACTGTGTAAAGTATTGTATTACCTCAAATCAATGTCTTCATTCATTATTAGTTCCCCATTTGTCCATTTCCCCAGTAAACACTACAGAAAACCCTGGGTTCTTTGGCTAGCGTAGTGAATAAGGTCCCAGTCTGACTCACCAGATGTATACCATTCAGATAATCCTGGCCATTACAGATGGGATTCGCCTCCTCTTACAGTGTCTCAGCTATCTACTTTGCAAGGAAACAGTGGCCGCATTGTGGGATTACCACCGCTAGACAGTTATGATTGGTTTAAAGCAGCAGTTCTCAACTGGTCTGGCTTTGGGACCCACCATCACACCGTCATGACAAGACGAGACCCAAAACGAGGAAAATCCTCAACTTCTAAACTGTATTTAATGAAAAGATGGAGCAGATTGAGAGGAAAATGTTCCCTATTACACTAAAATAGCTGCATTTTAATTAAAAAAACAAAAAGTGCAACTTAGATAACACAACATCCCTTGTTTTAACAGACTCAACAGCTTTCATGCACAAACATTAAATAAAAAAGTCCCAACTATTGAGAAGTCGTTTCAAAAAGACCCAAACTTCAGTTAGCAGATGAAAACAAACAGAGTGAATCGACGGCATAAAAAAACCCTTCAAAATAAAACCACAGGATTTTTTTGCCCAGGCAAAGGCCCACGACCCACTAAAAACGGTTTCGCGACCCACTTTTGGGTCCCGACCCACCAGTTGAGAATCACTGGTTTAAAGAAATACAAACAAGCTGGAGCGTTATCCATTTCATTAAATAGGGGAGGTCAGACCTTTCTCCAGTGCTGTCACAATGCTCCAGTCTGGTTATGAGAGATGAATGCAAACAACTGATTAAATGCTCTTCTTCCCTCTGTAGAGAACCAAACCTTTAACTTGCTACTAAACTGGGACCCTCCTGCTCCTTTTCTCCGGTATGTGGCACTGAGATCGAGGCCTGAATGCACAGTGGATCTGGCGGCAGCAGCAGCAGGCATCTATCTTAGATGAAGGATGAAGAGCCCGGTGCACAGATGCAGAGATGTGGAGCACCTGCGTGGGCAGGGCAGGGCCAGTGCTGGGGCCAACTACCTACAGGCTGAGCAGCGCATCCCTATCTCCAAAGATGTCATCACTTCCTCCTCTGCCTCTGCCATGTGGTTCATCAGGGACGTTTGTGGCATTGTGTGTGCGTTGATCACCTGGCTGCTGGTGTTGTATGCAGACTTTGTTGTACTGTTTGTGATGCTGCTGCCCTCCAAAAATCTGACGTACAGCATTGTGAATGGGACCTTGTTCAACGTTCTGGCCTTCCTTGCCCTCGCCTCTCACGTTAGGGCCATGTGCACTGACCCTGTAAGTGGTGCTTGTTTAGTGCCATTTACACACACAAATTCAAATTCAGGTGACAGGTTGTCATGATTTAACTGTCAATGTCATGCAGACAAGTTTAGATAGAAGTCTTTAGTATGTTAAGCTTTTACCTACTATTTTATTATGATTAGAAATGAGATGTAATTTACACTGATCTTATCTGCTGTTTGGTCATATTTCTTGCAAGGGGGCGGTGCCAAAAGGGAATGCTACTAAGGAATACATAGAAAGCCTTCAGCTGAAACCAGGACAGGTGGTCTACAAATGTCCCAAGTGCTGCAGCATCAAGCCTGACCGAGCACACCACTGCAGGTATGACAGAAAGGACATTCACTTCTCATTATGCATTCACAAACTCAATCCTATGTTTACAGCCTCAGTATTTTTGGTGCAGTGAAGAAGCCAGAATGTCATAATAAATTCTGACTTTTTGTAAAATAGAACTTTCGAATTCTTAACACTACCTTCTTTTCTAGAGTGTGAGGCCTTCGCTTTCTACTAATGTTTTTCTTTTGCCGAGTTGGTGCTTGGGTGGTGATGTAGCATACATTTTAATTCAATGTATTTGTTTTTCCTTTGCACGTAACTTGCTGTTTCTATAACAGTGTTTGCAAACGCTGCATACGCAAGATGGACCACCACTGCCCCTGGGTCAATAACTGTGTTGGGGAGAACAACCAAAAGTACTTTGTGCTTTTCACAGTAAGTTCAATGCAGGAATGTGTGTCTTATAATGTAGGCTGGCCAAACACTTTTCATTCTAAACTAAAGAAATTTGACCAGTTTTCAGCCTTTAACAATGGTAGTTGATTGATGAGAAAGTAGCTAACTTGGAGGTGACAAGTTTTTACCTTTTTGTTTGTATCTGTGAAACACTGCAACCTTTCATAAGGAGATTAAATCAGTATTAGATGCAGATATGAGGCACTACAGATGCCGATGAGGGTTATTCTTTGGTAGTGTATGTGATCAATGGTCCTGCCAGGGCTCCAGACTAACATTGGTTGTACTAGTGCACCTGACCTTAATTTCGGTGCACCAACAGAGCATGTAAGCTGATTGTGAGAGAGCAGGGAGCGGAAGCAGAATGGATGGAACGCAGAGCCGATGTGTTCAAAAGATAAGAGTGTCACCTTTACTCTATCTCCATCTCCCTCATATTTGCTCTGGCACTGCTCACATGGTGATGGTGAAGATTGTTTTCTTCTGTTTTGTGAATGAAATGCCTCTGACTTTTGATGTGGCTGAAGCTGCTGTTCTTTAGTTGTGTTATTGGACATGTGAGCAGTTTTTTTCTGAAATCTGAAGGGACACAAAATATAGAGAAGACTCATAACAGAGAGAAAACTCAACAATTGTGTTGCTTCATTTTGTTGGCATATAGAAATACTTCACCCTTAAATAGATTTGTTAAACATCAATTGCTCACCTTGTGCTACCTTTTGTACTTGAAGAAAAAATAGTTTTTCTTGTGTAATGGATATCCACTATGTTGTGATGTCTTCTCTGTACGGGCTCAAATTAACACAAAGTTAGTCTAAACTTTTGCAAGAGGAAAAACTGCCATGGCCATTTTCAAAGGTGTCCCTTGACCTCTGACCTAAAGTTATGTAATTGAAAATGGGTTCTACCCTTTAAAGACATGCCCACTTCATGTGAATCCCATGCAGTTTGGGGCAGAACCATATAGTAAAATGTGTTGTGTTTGCCTATTGTATCCAAAATGTCAAAAGTTTTTAAAAACTATTCTGCAGTTTTAAATGGTGTTCCTCAAGGTCTCTTTATGTGGATTTCTGACCATTTTATCAATTCTCTAGTGGTTAAAAAATGGTAAGATGCACCAAAGTTTTGTAACAAATGTTATCTAACCCACCCCTATCCCTTCAATAAGTTGAGGGGTTAACACAATTTCAGTTCTCTCTCTTTTTATTGCCTATATTCCAGCTGTTTTCATTAGTTTTATTAGCTGAATCATTCAGCTTCAATAGGGTTCTATTATATAAAGCGAAGAAAAAATCAGGTTTCAGAGTGAGAGTCGAGGCAGGTTTTGCAGAATGTGGGTAGGAACAAAAAAACAATGCCACAAACTAACACAGTGAGATAGCCCTGCTAAATATCAGGTGCACCAGTGCGACCAATGAAAATGTTAAGTAGCACTTCATAGATATCTGGTTGCACATGCTATCAAAATGGTTGCACTCTGGAATCATGCCTTTATTTGTCCTTTTTTACATTTTTTTATCTAGATGTACATTGCACTCATCTCCCTCCACGCTCTGCTCATGGTGGGCTTCCATTTCCTCTACTGTTTTGAAGAAGATTGGACAAGTGAGTAGCTATACAGCTGTCAGTTTACTTCATTCACTCAAAGAAATGCCTTTTCTTAAAACAGGAATGCAAACTTGGAAAAATGTAGGCACTGTGTAACATTAGTCTAATGAGAGGGGACCCTATTAACTGCTACATCACCTAACATTGTAAGCTAGTACGAGTAGCCACCCCCTAAAAAAGTTACAACAATAGTTGTGAATAAGAACCAGAGCCCAACTCCTGATCCCGCTGGTTTCAAATGAAATTTTTTACCTTGCTTTCTGGTGCTGTCAATTTACTTTCACAGAAATAAACATACAATAAAAAACAAGGACAATAAAGCTTAAAAAAGGTAAACATTAACATTGAGTGCAAAGGGTGCTGGGTTAAATATGAAACGTTTGTTGTCCTGTTACATGTTGGATGCTGCTATGTTACTGTGTTTTGGCTAGGTCTGTATGTATATCTGTATCTATGCATATAGACCGATGTGCCTTAACATTTTAACCACCAGCGTAATATTGTGTAGATCCCCCTTTTGCCACCAAAACAACAAGGTGAAAGTGTGGTATCTGTCACCAAGACATTAGCCGTAGATCCTTTAAATCCTGCAAGTCGCGAAGTGGGGACTGCATGTTTGAGGAACCTTCTTAGTGTTTGAAGACAACATTAGTTTAGTCTTTTCAGCATTAAGGACCAGTTTTAACTGCAGAAGTGTGTTCTGGACCACATCAAAAGCTTTCTGCAGTGATTCTACAGCTTTAGCAGGGTTCAAACCAAAACAGTAAATGATTGTGTCATCAGCGTAAAAATGCACATTAGCGTATTATCCTGTGCTTATACGATCTATGCCTCTGTTTTTAAGCTGCAGAGACAGCTAAGCTTTCATGAAGCAATTTATACCATCTAGCAATTTACAACAAGAAAACAAAATGGGAATGAATAGAATCACTAATTACTTTTCAAAGTTCAGGTGCAAACAAAACGGATCTCGACAATGGGCAAGACGAGAAAGATGACAAATGCATGAAGTGTGTTTTTAAGTTGTTTTCCTCCCAAAACTTTATTGTATCGTCAATGATACAAAAAGCCTTACAAACTCTTTCCATATAGAATAGGTCCACAGTCACAAACATGCCAGGGGGACCAAAGGATGTGAAACAAGCAAAATACTAACAACATTCATTCATCTTCTGTAACCGCTTATCCGAGTCAACCCGGGTCACGGGGGGCTGGAGCCGATCCCAGCTGCATTGGGCGAGAGGCGAGGTACACCCTGGACAGGACACCAGTCTGTTGCAGGGCTGACACATATAGACAGACAACTATTCACACTCTCACTCACACCTACGGGCAATTTAGAGTCACCAATTAAACCTAAGCTGCATGTTTTTGGACTGTGGGAGGAAGCCGGAGTACCCGGAGAGAACCCACGCACACATGGGGAGGAACATGCAAACTCGGGGATCAAACCTGCAACCCTCTTGCTGTGAGGCAAGAGTGCTAACCACTACACCACTGTGTGGCCCATACTAACAACAATCATTTTAAAAAGCTTACAGAGGTTATACGTTTTAACTGCTTTTTTTGGCATTTTTTTTAATGCTTTATTGGAAATGCGAGAGCAGAGAGTGAAGGGGGAGACAGAGGGGAAGACATGCGGGAAAGGGTGCCGAGCCGGACTCGAGCCCGGCGCCACCCGCTTTGAGTGGTCTTCCCATACAGAAACAGAGCGGTTGTGTGTATTCACAACAATCACACTAGAAATAACTTAAAGAGCGTGTTGATTGTTGTAACGCAATATCATTACTAATACATTAGCTTGTGGGTTTCACGAGTCAGTTGTCAAGAGTAGCGCAACACAGTAGCGCAACACATTCAGCTGAATCCATACTGAAGTGTACCACACAATTAGGGCTCTAATGGATTACTGTGTTGAAAAACAGCATGCAATCTATGATGGTGGTTGGCAGGAAGAATGCAGTATTGTCTTTACTGGCTATTCTGTGACTTCCATATAATATTTTATTTGTATATTTCATCTCGAACATATCATGTAAGCATGTAAGCTAGCTCGTTATTCATGTTAACCTCTGATAGTTTGGTAGCTTTGAGCTAGGTGGTTGTGTGTCAGTGAGCAGGCTTCATTTGGCCTGCTTCAGCTCTGCTGAGTTATGTAGCGTTTCGCTCAAGAAGGCTGCATAGTTCTCCATTTCACCCAGCTGGGAAGTTAGTTTTATTTTAAATAACTCCAGAACACGTTCATATTTCTACCTGCTCAGTCACCAACTATGGTCAACCACTATATATGCATATGGTGACCAGTGGCCATACTTAGTGTCAAACCCTGACAGTTTTATTAGAATTAAAGGCTTTATAAGAATGTTTTTTGCAAACTAATTTCCTGCTTATCGTTAAGACAGTCACTCCTCGACTCTGCAGCACTGTCTGCAGACTGATGTGGCAGTAGGCTACATGTGACAGACAGTAAACAATGGAGTCAGAGCGCCCTCTGCTTGACAAATGCCATGACACCATTTCTAAATCACACCAAGCATCTTTTTGGATTATGTTCTGTTTCATATCAGTATGTAACGGACAATGTATATGGCAATATAGATATATTGCTAATAGGCCAAAATTGGCCCATAAAATTGGCCTACTGATAAATCACTCTACCTGTAAAAGTGAAATTAGGAATTTCTTTTGGTAAAAAATTGGATGGCATTAGTATTTTACAAAAGAAAATATATAACATAGGTCTAGTTGTTTTTAAACAATTTATTACAATTGTTACATATTTTAAAAAGCATACCCTTCCCCTTTTACTGAAGCCCCCTCAGCAGGTGAGGAGGGCACAATTCTGTTTACAGAATCTCTTCAGTGATTTGTAGTGCCCTGTAAGCTGCAGAAGAGTTCACAGTAGAGTACAGTAGTTTCTTTATTGCAGTTTATAGAAATTCCTTATATGGTCCTCTTTTTTCTCCTTCACTTCTCTCCCTCCATTTCCCTCCATCCCTCAGAGTGCAGTTCCTTCTCTCCTCCGGCAACAGTCATCCTCCTCATACTCCTGTGCTTTGAGGGTCTCCTCTTCCTAATCTTCACCTTTGTGATGTTTGGCACCCAAGTTCACTCCATCTGTAACGACGAGACCGTAAGTGATCCTTTTAGTGACCCACAATCCTCCTACCTGTTACCTCAGGACTTCTTTCTGCTCCTCCCCCTGCTGTTGCCACCCTTTGCTTATCTAAAATCTATCTATCTATTTATCTAGCTAGCTATCTAAAATCTACTTTTATTTCAAACTGTTAACTGTTAAGTGATGATTGGACTGAAAATTAAGAAACTGCCTAAAAGAAAGACACTTTAATATTAATGCGCTAATGTGAGCTTGATGGCACAATGATGTAAGTGGTTTTGTTTTCTTCCCTCACAACTGTTTGGTGTTGGATCATTCATATAGAGTATATGAACTTACATGTCCTTCACTTTTACACACTGGCTCTGAAACTTTTGTTTGTTAAAATGTGCTATACAAAGAAAGTTCAGTGGTTCCCCTAGCTTTAGCGACACAGAGATCAGTGAATTGTAAGATAAATAACTGGCTGTTTAGCCTAAAGGCTAGTTTAGGTTTAGTTTGATCAATAAAAGGAGGGAAGCTTAAATTACTTCTGTTGTGATGTGGCGCCATATAATAAATACAATTAAATTAAATTAACGTGACCCTCAAGGGGTTATAATTATTATTATTATTAAAGTTTTCCGGACAGGTTCAATATTCTGTCGTATATCTGTCAGAAGCCTTGAGATAGTTAGTTTGAAACTTAGTCATTCTAGATGCAAATTTAATCATCCCAAATATAAGTAGAGGTTTTTGTAGGCATTCATAGATGCATTCACCTATAATTTTCACTCACAGCCTTTTGGCTCAAAGTCAACTTCCAGGCAGTGGAATCCTTGAGGGGGCCTAATAACGTTTTTATTTCGTTTCGAGAGTATTACATATCGTTTCAGTGGTCTCCATTTTTATAATGTCCTTTCATATGATAAAAGAAATACCACTATCACACACACAGTAAAGGGCCGAGTGGCTGCAGGTTTTTGTTCCAACCAAGCAGGAGCACAGGTGATACTGATAATTAATCAACTGAGTGAAGACAGTTCAGGTGATTGAATGATTGGATTCAGGTGTGTTTCTGTCACTCTGCCTGAAACCCCTGTTCTAGATGACAAAAAAACAAACTATAGTATGTCCAAAATTGGTCATAGTTTAATTCACCTAAAAATGCCTAAAAATGCTGTTGGACCTCGGTAATAGTATAGTATATCCAAAAATATGAAACAAGAAACACTATATTATAGTGTGTCCAAAACT